>CAUYQG010159114.1:0-39292 GCA_963574415.1 Tarsius wallacei | reverse complement strand
TGAAATGTCTTCAATGGAATACAGTCATTCCAAGAACTTATAAACTCAAAGCTACTGTAGAAACAAAGGGTTTTCTTTTTTAAATGTTTCTTGGTAGATTATTGATAATGTGAGATGGTTCCCAATATCATGTGATTTTTTCCCTCCCTTTCCCCCCCTTTTTGGTGTTTTTTCAGACTGTGCAATACTTAGAGAACTTACAGCATCTTCTCATTCCCACGTGGAACCAGATGCCCACATACTGTCTAATTAATAAGTTTTCAGGTTTTTTCAAACAAGTATGAATCTAGTTGATTGATGCCTTTTTTCATGACTTAATAAAAGTATTTCTTTAAAAAAAAAAGAAACACTAAATCATTCTTATTCTCATTCCAATTGCTCTTAAAGGCATTATGGTGTAATTACTCATTTAGAACATGTGTTTTGATGGCAGGCAGTCCTGTGTTTGATTCCTGGGTCTGCTATTTGCTGTTTGAGATGCCTTTGAGCTTCAGTTTCCTAATCTATAAAGTGGGAGCAGTAACAATGATCTCATAGTGTTGTTGTATGTAGTGATGATGATATTAGTTTCCTACTGCTGCTATAACAAATTGCAAAAAAACTAGTGACTTGAAACAGCACAAGTTTTTGACTGTAGTCCTAGAGGTCAGACTTCTGAAGATGGGTCTTGTAGGACTAATCAAGGTGTCAACAGAGTCGTTCTTAGAGGCTCCAGGGGAGAGGGTACTCTTTGCCTTTTCCAGCTTCTTTGGCTCCCAATCCCCTTCCAGCATTGACATCACTTCAACTTCTGCTCCATTGTCACATTTTCTCTGACTGACATTTCTTCCTTTTTTATAAGGACTCTTGTATCCACTGAGTACAGTGGGACCATCTAGATAATCTGGAGAATGTTCCCATCTCAATATGTCACAGGTGTTAGGGATTCCGATGGGGACATAACTGGGGAGGGCATTATTCTGCCTACCACACTGGTGATGATGATACTAGTGAAGATGAGGAAGAAGAGTAGCTGCTATTCATGTTTCTCTTATTCCCCAAATTACTTGTAGCATTTTGTTAAAGAAAATGAATTCTATCTTGAAACATGTACCAAGAGCAAGGCTGTTCTAATCAGGGGATTGAGCTTCTGACTTGGTAAAAGCTCCCTCACCCTCCAGTTGAAAGTGACTTCCCTCATACAACTGCCTGGAAACCACCAGAATGTTCACTTTTGATCCCTTTTGATCTAGGCATTGGAGCACTGACAAAGTACAGTTATGTTTTTTGGAAAGAAACCAACTATCCATCTAGCACAAGTGACTATTGGGAAAATCAAGTGAGATGCTGAGGGATGTGAAGTAGGACAGGTGGGTTTTGACTTGAAGTGAGAACTGCTTTTAGCAGAAAGGCAGCATTCATATCTGAAATTTGGAGCAACCTGTTTTTTGTGGGTCTTGGTTGAGGGGGCATCTTACACAGAAGATGTACAGAAAGTTTTAGTCACCACCCCTGATCTCTTTCTATCTCATACACACACACTCACAATTCTGAAACCCTGTCAGATCTCCAATGAGTCTTAATTTTCTGGGAACACTATGGATAGAAATGGTCATATTCTGGAAAGTAGTAGAAACAAAATGGCTTGACTGAAATGACAGCAGAATACCCCACATCTTTAAAAATACAAATTAAAAATACAGGGGTGGGCTTTCACTCTGGTAAGTCTGCTCTATTCCAATAAAAGAACTACTTTCTAAAATCATTGAAAAATAGTTGAGAAAAAGATTATTTTGTGATGCACAAAAATAATGTGAAATGTAAATTACAGTTTCATAAATACAGTTTCCTTAGAACACACACACAAAAGTAAAAAAAATAAAATGATCAGTTTTTAAAAAACACAAGTATAAGGAATACCTCTTGTTTTAATTTTCCTTCTAATTGATTATAAATTATAGGTCTGCTTAGGAAAAAAATTAAAAGAAAATAGACTACAGTTCCTTTAAAAACACAAATCAGACAAATTGTTCCACAGCAGGAGGATACACTACTAATTTTGACAGTCACTCAGTGTATTCATTTTCTAGCCTTTCTCAGATACAATTCCTGTGTGGCTTTTATTTTTCCAGACTTTTCACTGGCACATTTTTACATGCTGGGTGTTTTTGTCAATTTATGACAAGTATAAATTAGAAAATTTTTTTTACTTCAAATAAAATATGACATATTAAGCTAGTGATTTTAAGCTGAAGTCTGCAGAATTTTTTAAAATACAGACTTGGAGACCACATTTAAAACACTTTGTAGCAAATAAGAAGGCCCTGAGTTATTTGGTGCTATCTTAGCCTTTCTAGCCTTTTTTTCACTTTCTTGGCCCCTGGGATTCTCAGTGCTATCTACCAGCCAGCTAAGTTCATGCCTTCCTGCTTAGAACTTGCTATTCCTCTTCATCCACTAAATGCCTTTTGTTGTTAAATTATTGTTTCCTACAGTAATTTAATTACATCTGTCATTATTGCCATCTGGAGAAAGCTTTGCTTTCATCAGCCAGTGGTGAAATAGATTGACATTTCTCAGTAAAGCTCCATTTCTAGTCCTAGACTTGATGTAAGTCATGTGTTGTTGTGAAAAGTGCCCAGTACCTATACAAAGTGTGACTCCTAAGTTACTAGACTATGAGAAGCACTTCCAGATGTACAGCAATCAAGTATGTTGCTGCAGTGTGGTCTTGAACAATTTATGGTCAATAGCTCCTTGATCACACAAATAAGCCCATTTCTTCAAGTAGGCTTTTCCTTCTGCCTGAAACCATCATATCCCACTCTCCTTGAACTTTCTTCCAGGCATCAAAGGTGCAGTTCTAGAGTGTTCATAGTTATCTGCAGGCCCCTTGTGGATCTGATAACTCAGATAAGAAAAGTTATTCTGAGAGAAGGTTAACTATTCTAATGGTATATTTGAGATGGAAAAACCAGCTGTGTAAGTGTAGGTAGATGAAGGAACCCTGGATAGGGTAAGAGGTAGATTTCAGCAGTGCCTGAAAGTCTCCTGATAGAACATCTCAGAATCTCTACTTCCATTACTCAGAACATTTTATTAGATTTATTCCCACTCTATATTGAACTGTAGGGGTTCCATTGACTCTTTTTGAAAAATCATGTGCCAAGAAAATCTTAGAACCTTATTTTCCCTTGTCTTTCTTGACTACCATTTGTTTCTATCCCAGAAGCATGTGAAAGGATATATACATAAAAATTAGAATTCCAGAGTAATCCATTTATCTTCATTTAGTCATAGTTGGTTTCAAATCTTTATCAATTCTTTCAGAATTTTTATTTTTTTATTTTTTATTTTAGCATCTGCCATTTGTCAGGTGCCAGATAAAAATGGATGAATGAGACATGAGTTGTTCTCATGGATAATTACCACTGCTGACGTGGTGCCATTTCCTCAAGAGATGCTTTCTGTCCCCAGGGAAGAATTAAGGGTCAATCCTCTTCAGGGTATTAGAAAGAGTACTTTATTTTCAACAGGAAATAAAGAATAGATAGTTGTAGAAGTTTCTGGATAAAGTATTGGCAAATATTTTCTAGGAAGTTTATTTCTTTGAGTGAGTAGAAAAATTGGCAAAGATTTCAGAGTTGCATATGTAAAGAAATGCGTATACTAAAAAATCCAATTGCACATATAAAAATATGTGCTTTAATCTATTAGGTGTCCAAGTTTCAGATAAAAGGCCAGCACTTTAGTATATCAAGTGTTGTCTGCAGATGAAGACAACCCACTGAGGCATTTTATACAAGTTAGTAGAAACTAGCCAAACAAGTTTTGTTTGAAAAACAGATTTTAAAAACTCTGTGATCTTTGTCATAGCCATAATTTATTTCCAGTGTATCTAGTTCTGATGCCAAATATTAGAAAGAAAGTTGAGGTGTTCTGGAAAAGTCAATAATTGAGGCTCTAAAGTGGTTTCAATCTAATGGCTAACCAAGGAGACAGACTTTCTAGAAAGAGAGTTTCAGAGGCTTGATCCAGGTTTGTGAAATTATGAAGTATGTAAATAGAGCAAGTATGAACTTGTTCATCAAATCCTAGAAACATTTTAAAGCTTTGAAAAAGTAATTTTAGGATTGATAGAAGGTCACAGGAATTATATTTTATTGTTGACCTTAAGGTCTGTACTACATAGGATTGCCTAATATGAAAACACTTTAAGATAAATTGTAATAATTAGCTGTTGTAATAATTAGTTCTCTTGGATTAACTGCAAAATAGTTCTGCCTTTAAAAAAAATTTAGTTATAAGACAAGTGGGTCCCTTTACCAATAAATTGGAAAAGGGGAAAAAATGGATGTGTCAGATTTTCAGATAGAAGTGGGAAGTTCTTTATTTCAGTGAGTAATATAGACTTATCAGATTGATACTCATTGTATTTAGTGCTATGCAGAATGGTCATCTAGATATGCTCTGGGTTTTTAATATTAATGGGCAGTTTAACTTTATTAGTTTTATAAGTTATAAAGGCCATTGGAACTGTTTATCGGATTTTACCAGGTTCAAGGTAGTGAGGCTTTAGTCCATGAAAATATGACAAACCTTTGCAATTCCATTCTGCTTTGTGAGAAAGATCCACATCCCATGCACACTTTATGACTTGTTCGCATTTTCATTTAGTATTTAATTCTTACTATTTTAGGTGACATACTGAAATAATGATATATATCATCACATAATGTGAACATCAGATATCTTTGTGTTTTGGGATTTTTCAGCTTAGTACCCCTTTGATTTTCATGATGCTGAACTAAGTTGTGATAATGGTAAACCATCTCCCCACAAACAAGTAACTCATTCCCTCTTAGATTTTAGGCACTTTATCTTTATTCATTAGGTATTTTGAGCAATTAAGATAACATCTGATTACCTCTATTTTTTCAATTCTCAATCTCTTAGACTAAATTTTGGACTTGAACAAAAGCTTTCCTTCACTGCCTTTTTATATTCTTAGAATCAGTTTATCTTACAACTTTTAAAAGAACTGAGAGGAAAGATGATCAGCAAATAATATGCAGTTACTGGAAATTACTTGATTGTTTTTGAATTTTTAATGAACTCTTAAAAGTACCTGTAGCTTTAATTGATTCAGGAAGAATCTTAAAATCAAATGCCCATTTACTATTTTGGCCTAAAATCAGTTCCATGTTTGTTTTTGCATTAGGGCAAACAGACTTGTTAAGTTGTTTGTATTACTATCTTTTTATTTCACATTTTAAGAATGTATATCTGAGTGTTCATCTGGGATCTCTGCCATCCCTCCTCCCCATACTACTGTGATGTTAGTAAAATCTTATTAGTTATAGGTAACGTTCCTTGACACTTCCTTCACAGTTTCTGGCTGCTTTCCCTTTCCTCCTTTTTCATTATATGTTTAAATCTAGAAGGACATTTTGTCCTGAATATAATAGTTTTTAGTCAGTATTGCAAACAGATAACTGTAAACCTCAAGTCTTTGTTGATGAAATACTTGAAATAAGATTTATTTTCTCCTCTGCTATTATGGTTAGAAAATAGTGGCAATGTCTTGATGAATGGCAGGTGAAATACAGCTGACAGTGCAGTTGGTTGCACACTGTCATTCTAAAGGTTAAACAGCTATGCCGAAAAGAGTCATTTTGGTTAGTTCTTTTAATTTGCAACTTTTTTGGAGACTGAGTTCTAGGACAGACTGTCTAATGACAGTTTAGTGTACTTAACACTCTCAAAACCCATCAAAATTCAGGTTAATAACCTAGACCACTTGACTTCCTACTGGGTTACGTTTTGGTGGTCAAAAAGTGAAGCTGGGTTTTAAAATAGCAGGCTGGTCTGCGAAAAGGCCATGAAGAAATACCAGCATTTGATGAAAACTGAGAAGTATTATATAAGCCTGGGGCTGACATTATCGACTGGCTTCTAAGACTGAGGAATTGTACACATCCTGTTTTAATCCTCTGTAACCCAGCCATATGTGTCAAACTAAGCCCTCCTCACACCTGCTACTTTTAACAAGAGTAAGAAACCTGTTTTTCTGCGTACAAATACACAAGTGACACCTATTCTGTCCCTACTATTCTCCCAACCATGGTCTCAGGGAAGGAGGGTCTTGGCATTTTTCACCTGGAGATAGAGGTAACTGGCAGTAGATACAGCATTGGTGACTTCCTGGGCTGTGGCTTGTCTTCAAGGCACCCTTCCAAGACTTCAGTGTTGGGGGAGCTGAAGGATTAGGTTCAGATTTCAGGCCACTTGTACAACATGGCCATAACATTAGCTCCAGCAGCCCTGACGTGTGTCAGCCCATTTACTTAGCACCCCTTGTCTCCCGGCCACCAGAGCAACTCGTTTCACTGGTCTGTCTTCTTTGGATGTGCTTCAATAAAAGCATGGGAACTATTTTCCGTTGGCTTATTTCCACCTTATATCCAGCCTGAGGAATACAGATTTACTTATTTTAGGAACTGAGGGTTTTTCAGTCATGGTTTCACTTGTAGTACAAAGTTATCTTAAATATTTTAAATAAAAAAATTAATCTTTGAATTGAAACATATTTGACAGTTAACTTCTTTTCTAAAGGAGAAAACTGCAAACAGAACTTTAAGATATCTCCTGTGTAAACATTGCTGATTCATGAAACGTAATGCTGCTGGCTTCAAGAGTAATAGTGACTGTTTTGGGTTTAAAACTCCAAGATTTGGCCCCTTGTTCTCAGTGGAGCACCTTTTATCCGAATAGAGTTTCTAGAATTTTGCTTTGATAGGAATCTGGGCTTCACTGTACTTGCTCTGAGAATTTTCTCCAATTCTTCAGCTTCTCCAATGCTTGCTTTCCTCAATTGCACAATGAGTTCAAGCTCACAGGTTCAGATTCTTTCCTTTTTTTCCTTTCTTCAGCCTAAATTAATAACTGGACTTCTAGAAGCATTAGGTTAGATGTAGAGCTACATGATTATCACTAGAGTAATAATAACCTAGCTATTTAGATATAAAATTTTGTACTGCTTCTTTTATACATTTCTCATTCACATATTTTTTTCCCTTTCCCTATTGGTTGCTCAACTTTCAATAGATTTGTGAAAGCTCCTAGTTTTTAAAGGATATACAATTTATGTTAGACATGTTATAAATATTTTTTTCAGTTTTGTCTTTTAACAGTATATATAGCGTATATATAGCCAGGTAGAAGTTTCAAGTTTTGTTTTCGTGTCATCAGCTATTGTTTTTTTTCAAATCTAAGAACCATCAATTGTATGACACATATTGATTTCAGAGATGTTAAAATCTGAATAAAAATAGAGTCTTAGATTCAGTGAAATAGAATATCAATATTTTGTTTTATAGTTCCTGCCTTTGGTGTCATTTATGTGCTTGTGGGTGTGTGCACAAATATTTGTATACCTGGGCATGGTGGCGCATGCCTGTAGTCCCAGCTACTTGGGAGACTGAGGTGCAAGGATTTCCTGAACCCAGGAGGTCGAGGCTGCAGTGAGCTGTGATCATGCCACTGCATTCCTGCCTGGGTGGCAGAGTGAGACCCTGACTTAAAAAAAAAAAAAAGATATTTGTATGCACGTAGATGGGCTCATTTTTGATACTCAAAAGATATTGCAAACATGACTGAGTATGGGAATGTTCTCTCCAGCTAAAAAAAACTCCAAGAAAAATATAGTTGCACAGAGCTTGGAAGCCTTGGCGTGCACTCGAGGCCTTGCTCTGGGATGCTGTGCTCTTGGCTTGCCACTGTTGCAGGAATCACTGGCTGCCCTGGCTGCTGCTCTTGCACAGCTGTCCCTGTTAATCAGTCCTTCCTGACAGATGTCTCTGTGGTGGCAACAATTCAGAATTTGCCTTGTTGAAGGGATGTTTCTTGCCAGCTCCTGCCACTTTTCCTTCTAGACCCTGATTATGGGAGAAAGGTATGTGGGGGTGAGGGGGTGGGGGATACCAAATCCTGTAAGTTCGTCACAAGGCAAAAGGCTACAGTGCCAGGGAGAGGCTGTTAGGATGGAGTGCTACAACTTCCTCTTCACCACTGGAGCACATTTGTCCCACCCGCTTTCCCAAAGAAGAGTCAAGGTTGGTCTAAGGCCAAGAAATACCCCAAGAATGTAAGAATATGAGACAAGGTTGTTTATTTGGGCGTCAAGACACCAGAAGTATCCAAATGGTTCCAAAAGGATTTATAATCATTATACATTTTTTAAAAAATCAAGCCACTGTAATAATTGAGAGCCACTGGCTCCAGTGTCGAGCATAGTAATCACTAGCAAATCATTTGTCAATGGTGTCACAATGACCTAAGACCTGTAATACAGACCGAGTGGTAGGAGCTGTAAGGGACACTCACAGCAACACTGTTGTGTCTCTGTGGCAATTTATGAACTGTGACAGCTTTCGGTCATTTCTGTGTTTTGGCATGTGATGGTGGTTCAAAAGCCAGGGAATCGAGGCCTTAAAATTATAATGAGTTTTTCGGAAGCTGATAATTAAACCTGCTGAGGTCCTCCCACATAAAACAGGTCTTTACACACAACTTCTGAAAGCAGAATCATTAATAGAAACTGTTTGAAATTCGTCTTCTGTACTAGTTCATTGAAACAAGTGTTGTAGTAAGGTTTTGCTCTTGGCAGAGCTGAAATAATAATAAAACAGTGAAAGTGACTGTGGAAAGAGTAGTTATTTTTAAATCTTGGTAGACAAGTGGGACCTGCCCACTCATCTATCCGAGCACACCTCTGTAATTTTTCAGAAATTAAATAGCATGACCCTTTGATTGAATCCAAAGCTGAAAATTTAAATAGGTAACTTCAAGGTAATTGGCTTGAAATCCAAGAATCTATTCTGGGATGCTATAAAAATTGTTATTCCCTTTTCACCCACCCCAGCTTTAAAATATATATATAAATGTCAAGGCTTCTATTTCAAAGTCTGCTGTTACACTTCTCTAAACTATTTTCTTATAATTGGCACTGTTCAAATCCTTTTTGGAGTAGGAATTGAACTTGAGTGGGAAGAGAAGATAGTTTGAAGGAATCAAGAAGTATGTAACAGTGGTATCTAAAAACCCAAACAGAAAGAGGTTAAAGCGACATATCTGATCTATTTCAGAGGAGCAAGAGTAGAAAGGTGATATATTATCAAAAAGGTCTCATGCACATGAAGTATTCTATTCTAGACTTTGGGGATTAGCTGTTCTTATCTCTGCTAAGGGAAAAATAAAAGGAAATGGTTTTGAGACTGAAGCATGAGAAGGCTGCAGATAGAAGAGGAATCACTTAAAAATACATGTTTCTTAAACTAAGAACCTCAGCCATCTAAAGAAGACTAAATATTCCTATAATTCTACCCTATTAGTCTGATTCGGTTATGGAATTTTGAATCTTCCCCTGGGTAGCTTTTAAACTGATGTGGGATGGTTAGGGTTGTCTCACGGTTATTTCCAAGCTGTGATTCATTTCATTTCAGCAGGCTCTGTAGTTATTTCTCTCCCTCTATTCCTTCCCTTTATTTCTTATTTTGTATAATATTTAGGAGTATTTGGCTGGATGCGGTGGCTCACCTATAATCCCAGCACTTTGGGAGGCAGAGGTGGGAGGATCACTTGAGCCCAGGAGTTGAAGAACAGCCTGGGCAGCATGGTGAGACTCATCTTTACAGAAAAAAAAATTTAGCCAGGTGTAGTGGTGCATGTCTGTAGTTCCAGCTACCCCAGAGGTTGAGACAGGAGGCTAAGGCGGGAGGATCGCTTGAACCTGGGAGTTTGAGGCTGTAGTGAGCCATAATTGCACCACTGCTCTCTAGTCTGGGTGACTGAGTAAGATTTTGTCTCTAAAAAGAAGAAAGTATTTTACATTTTAAGCATTTAAGCATTTTACTTATTAAAGTATTCCTTTTTGCTGTGTTGTATATTCAGATAGCATAATTGGAATTTTTTTATTTGGCAAATAAAAATTAGATAAAGCATCCCTTTGTGTTTTAATTAAAATATAATTTTTTTCATTATTTTTTCCTGTAGTCACTGAACTCTAGCACTATGTTATGTGCAACACAGATCTTTTCTCATCTTACTCAGAACAGTTTTTTCCTGAGAAATAAGTCTTTGCCCAAAGTGAGACACTCTGCAGTGTTGAAAGGTGATATGGGCTTTTAGTGTGCACTGAAGCTAACACTGGCAGTCATTCAGTGGTTTAAGAAGTGTCTGTTGGTCATATTCTATCAGCTTTATGGGGGCAAAGAGATGAAGCACATACATTCTGGAGGCATCTACATTTGGGGGTTATTCATAGCCTTCAGGGATCCAGAAGAAATGAATGAACAAACTTCAGATATCATTGACCCAAATATCTTTTTTTTTTTTTTTTTTTGAGTTGGAGTCTCATTCCGTCACCCAGACTGGAGTGCAGTGGCCGCTCCCGGCCACCGCAGCCTCGACCTGCTGGGCTCCGGCGATCCTTCCACCTCAGCCTTCCGAGTAGCTGGAACTACAGGCGTGCGCTACCACGCCTGGCTGATTTTTTGATTTATTGCAGAGATGAGGTCTCGCCAAGTTGCCCAGGTGGGTCTCGAACCCGCGGGCTCAGGCAATTCACTCACCTCGGCCTCCCAAAGTGCGGGGTTACAGGCTGAGCCACCGAGCCCGGCCTGACCCAAATATCTTAAAAAAAAAAAAATCCGTTACTATTTTTCCTTCTTCTTTTTGTTGTTTTCTTATCTTCTCCCTCTTTCATCCCTTTAAAACTTTGACAACTACTGATACTTATTGATTACTTACCATGTGCCCCATGCTAGAAACTCGGGATGTAGCAGTGAACAGGACAGACCTGTCTGGTCCCCTGACCTCATGGAGGTTCCATTTTCTGCATCATTTTGTGCTTATTTATATGACAGGAAACAAGCAAGAATTAAATTTTGATTGCATTTTTAATTTATTTTTTATTTTTTATTTTTATTTTTTGAGTTGGAGTCTCACTCTGTCACCCAGACTGGAGTGCAGTGGCCGCTCCCGGCCACCGCAGCCTCAACCTGCTGGGCTCCGGCGATCCTTCTGCCTCAGCCTTGGGAGTAGCTGGAATTACAGGCGTGCGCTACCACGCCCGGCTGATTTTTTTTATTTATTGTAGAGATGAGGTCTCGCCAAGTTGCCCAGGCGGGTCTCGAACCCGCGGGCTCAGGCAATCCACTCACCTCAGCCTCCCAAGGCGCGGGATTACAGGCTGAGCCACTGAGCCCGGCAGTTTTGTTCTTTTTGCTTAGGATGGCTTTGGCTATTTGAGCTCTTTTTTGGTGCCATAGAAATTTTAGGACTGTTGTTTCTAATTTGGTGAAAAATGACATTGGTAATTTGATGGAGATTGTGTTGAATCTGTTTATTGCTTTGAGTAGTATGGTCATTTTAACAATGTTGATTCTTTGAATCTATAAGCATGGGATATATTTCCATTTGTTTTTGTCATCTATAATTTTTTCTTTTTTTTGAGTTGGAGTCTCACTCCGTCCCCCAGACTGGAGTGCAGTGGCATGCTCCCGGCCACCGCAGCCTCGACCCGCTGGGCTCTGGCGATCCTTCCGCCTCAGCCTTCCAAATAGCTGGAACTACAGGCATGCGCTACCACGCCCGGCTAATTTTTGACTTATTGTAGAGATGAAGTCTCACCAAGTTGCCCAGGCAAGTCTCGAACCCGCAGGCTCAGGCAATCTACTCACCTCAGCCTCCCAAAGTGCTGGGATTACAGGTTGAGCCACCGAGCCCAGCCATCTACAATTTTTTTTATCAGTACTTTGCAGTTCTCCTTGTAGAGATTGTTCACCTCCTTAGTTAAATATATTCCTGAATATTTAATCTTTTTGGTACCTGTTGTAAAAATGATTGAATTCTTCATCTGATTCTCAATTTGGTCATTATTAGTGTACAGCAGTGCTACCGATTTGTGTGTGTTGGTGCTTATACCCGAGAGTTTACTGAATTTGTTTATCAAGTTTGGGAGTTTTTTTGGAGGAGTTTTTAACATTTTCTAGGATAAGATTATATCATTGACAAACAAAGATAGTTTGACTCTCTTTGTTCAATTTAAATGCCATTTATTACTTTCTCTTACCTGATTGCTCTGGCTAGGATCTCTAGTGCTATGTTGAATAGGAGTGGTAGAAATGGGCATCCTTGTCTTGTTCCAGTTCTTTGGGGGAATGTGCTCAAATTTTCCCCATTCAGTATGATGTTGACTGTGGGTCTGTCACATGTGGCCTTTACTTTTTTGAGGTGTGTTCCTTCTATGCCTATTTTGTTGAAAGTTTTTTTTTTTTTTAAATCATGAAGCAATGCTGGATTTTGTCAAATACTTTTTCTGCATCTACTGAAATTATCATATGATTTTTGTTTTTCTGCTTATATGGTTAATCACATTTTTTGATTTGCAAATATTGAACCATTTTTGCATCCTTGGGATGAAACACTTGATTGTGGTGAATTATCTTTTTTTTTTTTTTTTTGAGTTGGTGTCTCACTCCATCACCCAGACTGGACTGGAGTGCAGTGGCTGCTCCCGGCCACCGCAACCTCGACCTGCTGGGCTCCATTGATCCTTCCACCTCAGCCTTCTGAGTAGCGGGAACTACAGGCGTGCGCTACCACGCCCGGCTAATTTTTTTGATTTATTGTAGAGATGAGGTTTCGCCTGCCCAGGTGGGTCTTGAACCCGCGGGCTCAGGCAATCCACTCACCTCAGCCTCCCAAGGCACGGGATTACAGGCTGAGCCACCGAGCCCGGCGTGAATTATCTTTTTGATGTGCTGTCGGATTCAGCTCACTAGTATTTTGTTGAGGATTTTTGCATCTATATTTATTGAGGATATTGGTTTATAGTTTTTTTTTGGTGCATATGTGTCTTTTCCTGGGTTGGTATCAGAGTGATATTGACTTTGTAGAATGAATTACAGAGGATTTCTTCCCTCTCAATCTTGGGGAATAATTTCAGGAGGATTGATACCAGCTTTTCTTTGAGAGTCTGGTAGAATTCAGCTGTGAATCTATTTGGTTCTGGGCTTTTGTTGTTGTTGGCAAATTTTTTATTACTGATTCAATCTCACTACTCATCATCTGTCTATTCATGGTTTCTAATTTTTCCTGATTCAAGGTTGGGGGGAGTTGTATGTTTCCGGGAATTTATCCATTTCTTCTAGATTTTCTAGTTTGTATAGAGGTGTTCATAATAATCTTGGATGATCTTTTGTATTTCTGTGGTATCAGTTGTAAAGTCTCCATTTTCATTTGTGACTGAACTCATTTGAGTCTTCTCTTATTAATTAATATAGCTAGTGGTCTATCAATTTTGTTTACCTTTTCAAAAAATGGACTTTTTGTTTCATTGATCCTTTGTATTTTTTTTTTTCTTGTTTCAAATTTTTTTTAGTTCTGCTGTGATCTTTGTTACTTCTGCTAACTTTGGGTTTGATTTGTTCTTTTTGTAGTTCTTTTCGGTGTGGCAATAGGTTGCCAATATGTAATCTTTCTGTCTTTTTTCTTTTTTTTTTTTTGAGTTGGCGTCTCACTCTGTTGCCCAGACTGGAGAGCAGTGGCACCCTCCCAGCCGCTGCTGCCTCAACCTACTGGGCTTTGGCAATCCTTCTGCCTCAGTCTTCCAAGTAGCCGAAACTACAGGCATGTGCTACCGCACCCGGCTAATTTTTGATTTATTGTAGAGGCGAGGTCTTGCCAAGTTGCCTGGGAGGGTCTCGAACCCGTGGGCTCAGGCAATCCACTCTCCTCGGCCTCCCAAAATGCTGGGTTTAGAGACTGAGCCACCAAGCGCGGCCCTTTCTGTCTTTTTGATGGAGGTTGAAGTGTTGTAAATTTTCCTCTAAGCATAGCTTACTGTATCCCTGAGATTTTGATAATGTATACTGTTGCTGTCATTCATTTTGAAAATATTTTAAATGTCCATCTTGATTTTTTGTTGACCCCAAATCACTCAGGAGCAGATTTAATATTTGTGCATTTGTTTGGTTTTATGAGTTCCTCTTGGAATTGATTTCTAGTTTTATCTACTGTGGTCTGAGAAAGCACTTGATAGTATTTCTATTTTTTTGAACTTATTGTGACTTGCTTTGTGTCCTGAAACATAGTTTATCTTGGAAAATGTTTCATGTGCTGATGAGAAAGATGTATATTTTTCAGTTTTGCTGTAAGATGTTCTGCAAATGTCTGTGAGGTCCATTTATTCTAGAGTCCATTTTAAGTCCAGTGTTTTTTTGTTGACCTTCTGCCTTGATGATCTGTCTATTGCTGTCAGTGGAGTGTTGAAGTCCCCACTATTACTGTGTTGCTGTGTCTCTCTTTTCTTAGGTCAAATATGATTTGTTTTATAAAGCTGGGGGCTCTGGTGCATATAAATTTAAAATTGATCCCTACATCATTATACAATGGCCCTTTTGTTCTTTTTTACTTTTGTTGATTTAAAATCTGTTTTATCAGCTGGGCTCGGCGGCTCAGCCTGTAATCCCTCACTTGGGGAGGCTGAGGTGAGTGGATTGCCTAAGCCCGAGGGTTCGAGACCCACCTGGACAGGCGAGACCTCATCTCTACAATAAATCAAAAAAATTAGCTGGGCGTGGTAGCGCACACCTGTAGTTCCAGCTACTTGGAAGGCTAAGGCGGAAGGATTGCTGGAGCCCAACAGGTTGAGGCTGCGGTGGCTGGGAGCAGCCACTGCACTCCAGTCTGAGTGACACAGTGAGACTTTAACTAAAAAAAAAAAAAATCTGTTTTGTCTGATATAAGAATAGCTATTCCTGCGTGTTTTTGATTTCCATTTGTGTGAAATATTTTTTTCCACCCCTTTACTTGAGTCTATAGGTAGGTGTCTTTGTGAGTTAAGTGGGTCTCTTCAAGGTAACAGATATTTGGATTTTTAAAATCCATTCCACCAATCTATCTATCTATATATATATATATTTTTTTTGAGTTGGAGTCTCACTCTGTCGCCCAGACTGGAGTGCAGTGGCCGCTCCCGGCCACCACAACCTCGACCTGCTGGGCTCCGGCGATCCTTCCGCCTCAGCCTTCCCAGTAGCTGGAACTACAGGCGCGCGCTACCACGCCCGGCTAATTTTTTTTGATTTATTGTAGAGGTGAGATCTCGCTTGCCCAGGCGGGTCTCGAACCCGCGGGCTCAGGCAATCCACTCACCTCAGCCTCCCAAAGGCGCGGGATTGCAGCCTGAGCCACCGAGCCCAGCTTCTAACCCTAAGTCACTCTCCCAGCGAGCTTAGTGATGCCGCAGTTTTTCGAATGACCTTCCTAGCCATGCACAAACGAGTTGTTGATTGCTTGGCTTCTCATAAACATCTTTCTAGGTAGGAAACATACCCTGCTGCAGCGTGACGATCTTATCTCACTATCAGGTGACACTTAGCAAGGCTGTAATGGTTCATCATGGCAATATTATATAATAAAAAGCCCTCCCTATGGGGGAACTTAAAAACCTTTTCCCAGGAATTTTTTTTTTTTTAACACATGAGGAAACTTCTACAGCAGGTAATAGGAAAAGATGCCATTGTTTTATGTGGGTCAGCCCCAAGTGCCATGAAGCTTGTGCTTGAGGATTCAGCACTACCGTCTTTGGCATTAAGCTGCTGTCTCCTCCTGCAGTTTCCTGACAAGCTCTGCAGCTCTCATTAATCATGAAGTTCAGTCGACAAGGCCAGCGGCGATGGGTGTTCTGCAGACAGGCTCTCAGGGTGGAGGCTTCTGTGACCTTGGTTTCAGCAAAGCTTGGACATGAGCCAGAAGAGAGAGGCCAGTGACCACGACCGTCGGTGGGAGATTACTCCAGGTCAGCGTCTGGGTCAAGGAGAAAGACATGAAAGAGAAGTCCCTCAGTCCTCATCAAGTTCCTAGTTCACTTCGGCCCAGCATGGGGTAGAGGGGATGACACAGAGTCAGAATCTTGATTTTGTGGCTGCTACTGTTTTTCGCTGCTGTGTGTAGGAAGGAAAGGTCTGGCGTTGGAGGAGTTTCCTGAGTTTCCTCCACCCTTGTTTGTCTATCAGCTTTCCCGGACCCACCGTGAGAAGCCCAGAAGGTGCAAGCAGACAGAGAAACAGCAGTGATTCCTCTGGGCATCCTGTGAGACAAATCCGAGAACGACATGTTCTGAGCAACAGAGGCTGAGTATATTTAGCAGCCGTGAGAGTCGTGAGTTCTGTGAACCATGAACTCGATGCAGGGGCCGGCTGGCTCACTGAGGAGTGTCAGAAGCCTATTTATAAACTTGCTTAATCATATTTTATTTTCAAAAGATTTAGGGAAAAAGGCCTAGACCCCTTAAGAAAACATAAATATCCTCTACACTTATCCAGGGACAGGAATGGGAACTACTGAACACAGGACCAGAAAAGAAGATGGAATTTTTCACTGAATATTCCCGACAACACAGCTGTCAGGCTTCACAGCAGTCACTAAACAGGAGGAAGGATCTAATTATTTTAAAATATAAAAGATCGCATTAAATTGTGGACCACAACCTACCACGTGTACGTGAGAAATCCACACTGTCCTCATGGTGCTGTCATTGTTGAGGCCATAGTTTTCTCCTAAGCAGGGCATGTGTCTTTAAGGATTCTAGCTGGAAGGTCTAACGTGCACTTGATTCAGGCCGCCACATGCTTGCCCAGGAAATATAGTCTATCCAGAAAAATGTAAAAATGTGAACCTTTTATTTTTAAAGCTGTCTCAGGAGAAAGTCTTAAATAACAAGGAAATAGCTTCATTATAAATGAATTTGTCAGATTTTTATTAGTGTTAGCTTCAACTAGACCAATTGACAAAGAAACTTACTGAGTATAGGGAAATAATCTTGTTTTCTGTTAGACACTGCAGATTGGAAAGCTGAGCAATGTGATACAAAATGATGCAGAGGATATGAAAGCCACGAGTTTCGTGTAGCAATATTTTCTGAGAATGGCAGGCAGGGAGAGCCCTAGACTAGTGCTAGGGAGCTGTTTCCATGCGAACTACGGTTCAACTCACTGAAGACTTAGAGCAATTGCTATGCAATGCAGATGATGAGCAAACCACAATGCCTTTTTCAGGGTCTTTATAGTTTAGTAAAGAAATCATGTAAGCACAGAGACTACAATAACACAGTTTATTAAAGTAAGCTCAAGAAGAACAACAAAGTCATGAGGTTCAACAATAAGAAAAGCTCACAGCCACATCGGGGACTGTGCAGGGTTGAGCAGAGGTTTAGTGGGGAGACAGTGTGACGGAGTGAGACTCCAACTCAAAAAAAAAAAAGGGAACCTTGAAGGTATGAGGCTGATTCTTATGAAATTGCCAGTGTTTGGCCACTTGAATCTGCTAGAAAACTACAATGGTATATTTACAGATTTGAGCCTCTTTCCCTGCAGCAGGGTAGGAAAGGTAGCAATGGAAACAGAAAACACAAAGCAGTAGGGGACATTTGGGAGGCTGAGACCCTCAATCTTTTTTTTTTTTTTGAGTTGGAGTCTCACTCAGTCACCCAGACTGGAGTGCAGTGGCCGCTCCCGGCCACCGCAGGCTCGACCTGCTGGGCTCCGGCAATCCTTCCGCCTCAGCCTTCCAAGTAGCCGGAATTACAGGCATGCGCTACCACGCCTGGTTGATTTTTTGATTTATTGTAGAGATGAGGTCTCTCCAAGTTGCCCAGGCGGATCTCGAACCCGCAGGCTCAGGCAATCCACTCACCTCAGCCTCCCAAGGCACGGGATTACAGGCTGAGCCACCGAGACTGACTGGCCCTCAATCTTGACCAGGCCCCATGATTCTCACCAGGCCCCACGATCCTGACTAGGCCCCGTGATCCTGACCAGGCCCTGCAATCTTGACCAGACCTCTTGATCCTGACTAGACCCCTCCATCATGACCAGGCCCCGTGATCCTGACCTGGTCCCATAATCCTGACCAGACCCTGTGATGCTCCTGACCTGGCCCTGTGATCCTCCTGACCTGACTCTGTGATCCCCCTGACCTGGCCCTGTGATCCCGACCAGGCTCCATGAACCTGACCAGGTCTTATGATCCTGACCAGGCCCTGTCATCCTGACCAGGCCCTCAGCAGAGCATAATGGAGGGACTGGGCTGAGATCATGGAGACACAGGATGGGCATGGGGCCCAGTGTCAGGTTTGATTTAATACTTAGGACAAAGTAAAGAGACTTGAGCCTTCTAATAGGGCTATGGCAAGGTTTGTGGATGCCAACTTGACAACTCAGAGTCCTGGAGGGGGGATGGGCAGCTGGAAGGAGGCAGTCTGGAGGGACTAAGCAAGCCCCAGAGCAGCGTGAACAGGAAGGAGCCGGCTGAGGAGGAATGAAACAGGCTTCATGTCACTTACAAGTCACAGGACCTCAGAACCAGTGGGTGCAGGGAGACAACAGGACCCCCAGGTTTGGAGCCAAGGTCATGAACAGGAAGTGGAAGGAAGAAAGTGGAGCTATGTCAGATAGAAAGACGACAGACCCACCTGCAGATCTGTGAAGCTTAGACTGTGGCCAGATATTCTAGAGCTGCTATGGGTCAATAAAGAGACCACAGCCAAGTGCAGAATTTGGGAGTGATGACTTGTATTGGGCACTGAAATGTGTCCATCACCGGGCCACTAACCAGGGATTTAACACAATGATGTCAGGATTGGCTGTAGGAGCCAAAATGTGGTTGTGAGAAGGATCACAGGACACAGGCCATCTCAGAGAGAGGAGACGCAGAAGGAGAACTCAGAAATAGCCTGGTCTCTGGAAAACATCAATGTTCACTTTCAGGAACTGAAGATATGCCACACCAGGGAGGGGCAGGAAGGATGAGGGTGAACCATGGCAGCATGTCTTGGCACCGAGGAAGAGGTTTCAAGCAGGAACAAGAGAGTTTGCATTCCTGATTCTGCTGCTGACTAGTCATGTGACTTTGAGAGCTCTCCATCTCTCCCAGGCGTCATTTGTGTTCTTCATATGCAAAATTATACAATGGTACAAGATGAGTTCTGAGATTTCCATGACCACTGAACACAAGTGATCAAGTTAAGCTGGTGTGAGATGCATCATTCTCCAGACAAACCCCTGGAGCTGGTTGATCCAGCTTCCACATAAGTATGTCTGAGCTCAGAGCCAGCTTTGTACAATAGTCTCCATGCTGGATTTCTCTTGAAACTCTTGGGCTCCTTGAGATACTCTATTTGGGGAATCTGGTGAGGGTAGCTAAAACTGGACAGAATGCTCCCTCTTCGGCAGAAACTTGTGTGGAAATTGGACCCAAACCAGTAGCTGAATTTCAAATGTCTGACTCCAACTCAGATGTGTGACTCCAACTCTCTAAGCCACCCCAGGCTTGGTACAGTCACCACCCTGCTTCTGGCAGCTGGCTGCTTCAGCCCAAGGTGCAGAGGGGGAGAAGAGAGGAATGCCAATGATCTGCAGTTATGTGGGGTCAACCCTAGGGGTTATGGGATTATGGAGTTGCAACGATATGGCATACAGAGGTATTTATATCAAGCAGCAGTCTATCTGTTATGGGTTTGATAGAGTAGGCAGGATAGAGGAGGGAAAATTCAGGGCTGTAGGAAGCTCTAGGAAAATTCAGAAACCTGTGGAAACTCTCGCAGCCCTCAGTTTCAGCGTTGCTACAAGATTTTTAAAAAATACTTAGAATAAGTCTCAACCAACGTGTCTGCTGCAGCCTACATAGGGTATTTGTGGTTAAGAGCTGACCACTAGACAGAACACAGTTAGGATTGGGCATGGGCACAAATAACCAAGTTGACTTGCCTTAACCTTTATCTTCATGACTTGTTTATTAGCATAGTAAACAACACACCCTCCAGAATCATGAAAGTTCTGACCCTGCCCATTTATAGTAATAGAGTGACACCCCAATTCCAGGAACTGCCCACTCATCTCTTTTAAAAATCCACCCTTTTTGCCGGGCTTGGTGGCTCAGCCTGTAATCCCACGCCTTTGGGAGGCTGAGGTGAGTGGATTGCCTGAGCCCGTGGGTTCGAGACCCGCCTGGGCAACTTGGCGAGACCTCATCTCTACAATAAATCAAAAAATCTGCCGGGCATGGTAGCACGCGCCTGTAGTTCCAGCAACTCGGAAGGCTGAGGCGGAAGGATCGCCGGAGCCCAGTGAGTCGAGGCTGCAGTGGCCGGGAGCGGCCACTGCACTCCAGTCTGGGTGACAGAGTGACACTCCGACTCAAAAAAAAAAAAAATCCACCCTTTTAATAGAATATTCTATCCTTTCATTATTGTAGCTCACAAAGCCAACAAGTCAAAGACTCCCTAATGCGACACTTCCTAGTGTTTGCCCACACTTTGCCCTAAAGCATGTACTATTCTGTTATTTCCACTGTAAATAAACTTGCTCACTGCTTTGCTACTTTTGACTTGCTCTGAAACTCTTTTCTGTGATGAAGTCAAGAACTTGAAACACAACACTGGTAACCGACACAGAATCCCAGAAACAGGTTGACTTACGTTTCCCCTAAATTCGCATGCAGGAGTCCTAATCCCAGCTCCTCAGAACATGACGGTACTTGGAAATAAGGTCATTGCAGATGTAATTAATTAAACTGAGGTCATACTGGAATAGGATAGGCCGTAATCCAACACGATTATGTCCTTATAAAAAGGGGAACTCTAGGCACAGAGACAGACACAGAGGGGAGGCCACATGAGGACAAAGAGAGGAGCCCTCTGTAAGCTGAGGAGAGAGGCCCCAGGAGGAATCCATCTGCCAGTCCTCGATCTGGGACTTCCGGCATCCAGGCAGTGAGACGGTCAGTTCTGTTGTTCCTGCCACCCAGGCTGGGTGCTTTGTTATAGCAGTCAGGGCAGGCAAACACACTGTCTAAAGTGCCATTGTGTAGTAAAGACTGTAAGGTTGGAGTCAAGCCCAGAGAGCCCAGTGGAAGGTAGTTGAGACTGGGTCTCGGCAATACGTAAATGAAGGAAATTTCCCTTCATTTTACAGATAACAAGAGACCACTGGAAGGTTTGGGACCTTGCTTTAAGCTGAACCCAGTGGGCTTAGCATCTCCCACACTGGCTTCCGTGGGAGATGAGTGGCTCGTGGGCATCTTCCTGATGGTTTGTGTCATCAGGTGCACCCTCCTCTTGCTTGCCATGTTGCCAAGCCAGAGCCCCGCCTCTGCCCTCCGCCCCCACCTCTCCCCCACCCAGTGCTGTTGCTACAAGGCCTCCAGGCCCTCTGCCCAGTGGGGTCATTCCTAAGGGCTCAGACCCCTACAGGTACTAGAGTTGATCACCACTTTTTGTAGCTAAAACATATTTTTAAGGGTTAGCCTGGGACTCTCACATTCTACACTACATTATTCCATGGGAAAATGTATCCTGACCTGCA
The DNA here is from genome assembly GCA_963574415.1 of Tarsius wallacei. Taxonomy (NCBI): domain Eukaryota; kingdom Metazoa; phylum Chordata; class Mammalia; order Primates; family Tarsiidae; genus Tarsius; species Tarsius wallacei. Next base: position 17,885 of record CAUYQG010159114.1, on the reverse strand, counting down.
AAAAACTGACTGGCAAAGAAACCTCTGGAACGATCTGCTCCTAAGCTGGGCAGTGGCTGCAGGCACTGCAACATGTCCTCAGTGAGATGAGAGGTCTTGCCCAGGACATGTTCCCCTCCCTGTCTCCTCCCTGTGGGACTGAGGCTTCTAGTGCATTGGCCATCAGGGACCGGTGGGCTCCCACAGTCCCCAAAGTCTTCCTTATTGTGTAACAGAAAGATTTGACTCCAGTACTTGGTAGACACCATCTATCCTCATAATAAGACATTATTTCTTACAATTGTTTATTTATTGCACTCATTCATTCTTTCCCAAATTGGCAGGCCCATCATCCTATGTGACCTGTTGGACTTTTAGGTCTTGGGGGAAGAAGATGAATAACTTTATTCTTCCTCCTCGGAAGCAGAAACTTGTAGGAATAGGAGGGCAGACCTGAGACCCTGACACCCCTTACTGCTGAGAAGGCTGGATCGCCAGAGGACAACACCCAACACCTACAGATACCCACCCATTCACCTGCATGGAGATGACCACAGGTCTTGTTCTCTGGGAGTCAAGCTACCCAGGCCAGCTCACTTTATAGAGAGGGGGGCTGACAGCACAAGCTGAGTTCCATGTCCCGGTCCACATGGTGAGGTGGGATCCCCCCGAATGAGACGTGAGTAAGGAGTGGGGAGAGGCTAGGGGTTTCTCCCTAACATCTCACTCTTTGGGAATGCTGTGGGCCAGATGTTCGTGTCCCCTTAAGATTCATATAGGGAAACCTAACCCCTAAGATGCTGATGTGAGGAGGTGGGCCCCTTGGGAGGTAATATGGTCATGAACGGAGCCTCATGATGGCTAAAATGAGAGAACCAAGAGAGTTCCCTTGGCCTTCCTGCCTGTGAAGACACAGAAGGTACTGTCTATGAACCAGGAAGTGGGTCCTTACCAGACACTAAAGGTCTTGTTCTTGGACTTCCAGCCTCCAGATCTATGAGAAAATATTATCTGTTGTCTATAAGCTGCCCAGGCCATGGTGCTGTGTTACAGCAGCCTGAATAAACCAGGACAGGAAATAAGGTGAACTCTCCTCTCCACCATGAAAACGTGAGTAGGAAGTAAATGTTTCTCCTAAATTAAAGCCATCTAGCTTGCCTTGAAAGCCAAGTCAAGTTCCAGTCTCGGAAACAGAAGCTCGCAGTTGACCTCATCAGCAGTGTTCTTAGCACCCTTACACTTATATCATGGAACCAACAATATGAGTCAAAACTGAGAATTTTTATTTCATAAAAACGGTGGGCCGTAACCAGTGCCTTTTGAAACATCCACAAGACAATGAGAACAAGAGATAGTTAGAGTAAAATCACTGTCCTGGTTTTCAAAGCCGTGCACATACATTTTCCTAAAACTCCCATGATCTGCTAGAACCCAAGTGACCACGAGGTAGTTTTGTGGGTCAGTTCTGATGGGTGATAGCAGTCAGAGGACTTCTCAGTGGGATGGCGAGGGCCTGAGTGGCCCCTTCCTAGGTTGAAAGCAGAATCTTGGTAGAGATCGAGAAGGGAGGCTACCAGGTAACCGGAGTGGGGAGGCTGCAGGCCTTTAACTGACCCTCCCCAGAGCCTGGAGGCCAGGGGGGCAGGTCCCTGGTACAACATACCTCCTTCACAGGTCCCTTATTGCAGGCATCCCTTTTCTGGAATCTACTGAATGTGCTCCTTTTGGATTTTCTTGTAGCTTTTTGGCCAGATGTAACTGTGTAAACAGTGACAACTGAAACATGAAGGACTTGTTTTCCCATCGCCACCCTCCTCCCTTGGTAAAACCTTCGTTTTGATGGGGTTCCCAGGGAGGTGGGACCACATGCTATTCAAAAGGGACATGCTCTCCTTGAAACACCACAGTTTGGGGTTTTCTTCAAGGTTTGTTTCTAAAACACTTTGACATAGAAGTGTCCATCAACAGATAAATGATTGAAGAAAATGTTCAGCAAACATTCACTAGAAAAATGTCAATTTCTTTCCCTGAGCTTTGTCCTATGAAGGTTCCCACACACATGCCCTCCCATGTGTGTAGGATGTGTCCTTCCATATGTGTATGTATCATGCAAGTACCACATGCCCTCCCACATATGTACGTGTCCTCTCTTCCCTGGGAGATTTGGTGGCCCTCTCTTTTCTGATCTCATAACACTTTATACACAACCTGATGACAGTTTTGTACACTTAATAGTAACAGGAGAACTTACATTATTTAATATTTTTCTGCACAACTCTGACACGTCTGGGGAGTGGGGAGGATGCTGGGTGGGGCCATACATCACAAACCAGGGAGAGAGTACAGGAGGGGTGGTGCAGTCTGCCCAGTGCAGAGTGACATGAATCTGAGCACAGACACCAGAGTTCCTGTCATCCAGTCCCGCAGTTTTAGTAAAAAGTGGCTGTAACAAAAATAGTGAAAACTGTAAAAGAGGCACAAACCTCACATCCAATGGAAGTCAACCGACAGACTAGCATTCTGGAAGAAAATGTACAATTCTGATGATCAATAACAGATTAATATCAATAATATAAAGATGTCTTTAAATGACCAAAAACTTGAAATTGTCAAGAAACAGACAAGAGAAAACTATGTGAAGCATAAAAATAGGTTATTCACAGAAGGAACATACATTTGACTAATAATCCCACGTAACACTTGAAAAGATGTTCATTCTACCTAGAATGTAAGGAAAATGCAAATTAATATATCACCTATCGGTTTGAGAAATATTAAGGCACATATGACATATACAGCTGCAAGACACAAAAGGAAAAGGGAGTTCTCCCACACTCTAAGGAGGACTCCTATTCCCTAAGGAGGATTCCCATTTCCTTAAAGAGGACTCCCACGTCCTAAGGAGAACTCCCACTCCCCAAGGAGGACTCACTTTGTTCCTTGTGGAAATAAAAATTTTTTCAATCTTTTGACCTTGAACAATTATTACAATATGACGAGAAAGGAGTTGGCAGTAGTGGGAAACTGCCAGGGAAGGGGGATGGGATTGGCAGTAGTGGGAAACTACCAGGAGAGGGGGGCACATCTCATCAACAAGGGTACCTGCATAATGAACATTTGTATACCTAATCCTGAATTATACCCCATATCTTTAAAAAAAATTTTAAAAGAAAACAGTGTGGAAAGATATTAAAATTATATATAGACACATCCTTCATCCAGTGACCAGACCCCTGAGAATTTATTGCATGGTAATAAAAGTACATACGGAGAAGGGAACCCAGACGCCAACTGGCCAAGACCGCCAACCTCGCTAGCCCTGGAACTGGGACACATGCATCCCTCAGTCACTGTCTGTGGGTAGAACTGCTGGGCCAGATGTTGGGTCAGCCGACTGCCAGTCCATGACATCTGTGCCTATACCCCACCTCTGGGTAACACAGGTGATCCCGTCAGTGGCAAGATTCCTCCAGTCCACCTAGGAGGTGACACAGGTGAGGCCTCAGTGACAAGGCTCAGAGGTCTTCAGCAGAAGTCTGCCATCACCTTGCTCCTGTCCTGGTCTGTTCTGGCTGCTGTTCCAGAACCCCACAAATGGGTGACTTGTAAACACTGGACATTTATTTTTCACTGTTCTGGAGGCTGGGAGTCCAAGATCCCAGCACTGACAGATTGGTACCTGGTGAAGAGCTGCTTCCTGGTTCATAGACGGCATCTTCTTGCTTTGTCATCACAGGGTTAAAGGCAGCCAAGCTTCCTGCTCTTTTTATAAAGGCCCTAATCCTAGCCTGAGGATTCCACCCCATCATCTCATCACCTCCCTAAAGCTCTACTTCCAGACACCACCCCCTTGGGGATGAGGGTTTCACCATATGAACTTGGGGGATACAAGCTTCAGATCATGACAACTAGAAACACACACACACACTCACACACCCTGAGCAATGCCCTTCCTGGGTTCTTGTTTCAGCAGTGTGCAAAGCCCTCAGCTCTGTTAATTCCGCACTCCTGTGAAAGTCATATGCCACTATCTATTTATGCCAATAGGAATGAGATAGACCGACCTGGTCACCCAACCCATTCCTCTCACTGAGTGAGATTATTCACACTAATATATATCCTGCCATTGTGGGCCATTAGCCAGGCACACGTAATGTTCTGCATTCCCCAGGAGAATAGAAATAATGATAGTTGTCAATGCTCCCTTCCTTCCGGAGCCCAAGACGCTATCGCCAATGTCAAACCCAATGATGTTGAGTGATGACATTAACCATTGTCCTGGACTGCCTACTCCTCCGCCCTCTGTGTGTGTGCCCTACAGATAAGTCTCCATGCTCATTGTCCTCTGTAAGGGGTAAGAGTCCTCCCTGGGGAGCATTGACAACTCTTCCACACATCCAGGTGTCCAGAGCAGAAGAATCCTCCCAGGAGAGTCATGCGAGGTCTGGAATTCCCAGTCCCCCTGCAGCACCCATGCTTCCTGTGACGGGACAGGTCCCTGCAAGAAGCTCAGAGGCTAAGGTCCTGTGCTGTGGGTGTCACCTCCACCCAATCACCCTTCAGCTCCCTTAAGCACATCACAAACCATAGTGACATGTGCCACATGAGTGAAAGTATGTTCCTTAATTTGGTGGAATCATTTTTTTATTAACCGACATTTCCCACGCTGGCTTGTTTTCCCCCAAACCTTGACCCTTCCCACTCATCCTCCAGCCAGGCCACCCCCAAGTGCAACTCTGTTGGAAGAGACAGAAAAAGAAACGTGTCTTTTCTGGCTTTGGTGTTTCAGATTCCCGGGAGCTCTGTGGAACGGACATTATTCACAGCACTGGTGCAGACTTGGGAGAAGACCCACAAAATTGGGCTTCCCACACTCCCACCCCAACACCTCTCTGAATTCAACAAGCATGGCCCAGCTCCCAGGGACAGGAATAGAGAAGTGAAAGGAAAGTCACATGAGCAACGTGGGCAGAAATTCACACCATCCGGTGGGTGTAGACCTCAGGAGCTGCGGTGGTGTCCCAGTAGAGAGCTGGTGGGCAGCTGGACCTAAACGCAGCCCTGGGGATGGGTAAGAATGTGTCCCTAGTGCCCTGGTACACCGGTGATGAGGACCAGCTGAGAATGGCGGACATCCCAATGATGGTGACCATGTCCGTGGTCACCCAGCAAACCAGTAGGGGCCTGCTGCTGCCAGGGCGTCATGCAAGCCCAGAAGGCAAGCTAAGCCCAGGGAAACAGCAGAGGCCATCGTTTACAAAGATGTGTCTCCACCACCCTCAGCAGAGAGGAGCTCAGAGGGAAAGCGAGTTGGATTTCAGAAAAATAAAGTTATGTTTGTTGTCCATTGAAATTTGTGGTCACCACTAGAAATTTTTGAACTTGTGCTTGTCTGAACATAGATGTTGTCATGAGATGCTAGTAGACACTACTGTCCAAAAGGTTAGACTGTTTCCTGATCAAAAATGTTGGAGAAACAGTTGGGTAGACCTAAATAGAACTTTCCACAGCTGAGGAGATGGCTGTGTCCTGTGCAAGTCTTTGAAACAGGGACACAGCATGTAAGATCTTTCAGATTTATGGAACTCTTTTAAAGAACTGCCCATTAATATATCTTCCATAAGATGTAATTTAAGAAATGCTAGTCTACCAAAAGTCCCTGCTTATAGATCCAGGCAGAGAAAGGGGATGAGCCAAGGCCACATGGTGACCTAAAATTTTATAGGGAAAGAATCTACCCTATCTCCCTGAAAAATAAGAGCATTCCACTTTTAAAAATGACCCGAATGCATGTACAAAACCATGAATTAATCAGATTAATTCAAGGTTTTGCAAGGACACCTGGCCAGCTGACCTCCATTGTGATACATTGCCTATGAACCAGGCCCGTTGGTTCACACCTGTAATCCAAGAACTTTGGGAGACTGGGGTCAGAGGCTCATTTGAGCCCAGGAGTTCAAGACCAGCCTGGGCAACACTGTGAGACCCTGTCTTTGTAAAAATATATTTTTAAAAAACTTAGCCAAGCATGGTAACGTGCACCTGTAGTCCCAGTTAGTTGGGAGGCTGAGACAAGAGGATCACTTCAGCCCAGGAATTCATCCTGAAGTGAGCCATGACCCCACCACTGCACTCCAGCCTGTGTGACAGATCAAAACCCTGTCTCTAAAAATAAAAATTAAAAAGATATATCACCCTTGGCCAGGAAGAAGTATCAGATTCAGCATTGCTGTCTGTGCATGAGATGGGCGACCAGGTCAATCCCCCAATCCCAGCTGGAGACTTGGATGCAGGCAGCTTCCAGGATCATGCTCTTAGGAATAAAACTCAGGGATGGGTCAAACCTGAACTGCAATGCTATGGCAGCAGCGGCCTTGGCCTAAATGGGGGCAGTACGCTGGGAAATGGATGGTCTACAGAGATGGTCGAAGTGACAAAGAGCCTGCATGGGTCATTCACTGGCTCCAGGTGTCCTGCAGTGAGGCCACCCCATCCCCTGGAGGACCAGCTCCTAAAGAGAGACCACCTGGGATGGCATCATTCGCACCCCACCTCTCAGGAGTGAGCACATCATTAGGTGGAATAGGGGGCCCGCTGCTGCACCCATGGCCGTGAGAAACATGGAAAAACAAGTCACAGCCCCGCACATGGCATTAATCTTGTATCTTTTTTGTCCTGCTGTCTTCATTGGCTACCGTTGTTGGAATTCTTTCTACGTCCTGTCTCTTTTTGGTCTCCCTTTATTTTGTAATCTTTTGACTGTTTTTACATCATTGTTTTCTACAATATTTGATCTGTGCAACATGAACACTGGCAATATGCTTCGATTTCTGTGTCCTTTCCAATTGCTTTTGAGGAGCTTATTTAAAAACAGAATTTCACAGAGATGCTTGTGGTGCTGGATGTCAGTCTGGGAGTCCATCCAGACTAAGGAAACTCTCACTCTTGCTGATTTGGACGAATTTGCATAAGCTTCTCTTTAGACTTCTGATTTCCACAATAAAGAATTGGGATTGGATGGCTTAGCACTCTCCCTTTGTAAAATTTGTGAAATTTTAGAAAGCCATCTGTATCAACCTGCATTTTGTGTGTGTGTATGTGTGTGTGTGTGTGTGTGTGTGTGTGTGTGTGTGTGTGTATGTGACTATTTGGTCTCCTTTTGGAAGTTCTCTTTTCCTAACTCCTTGATTCTTTGTAGTGATTAACAGCATCACATCTTGTGCTTGATTCTAAAGTCCAAATCTCATATAATCAAAATTACCTCTGAAAATCCTCCAACTCTCTCATAAATGTAGTGAGATGCTCAGCTCACACCAGGAGCCTGGGCCTGCCTGAGGCCAGCAGGTTCCCTCTCGATCCTCACCTCACTGAGAACAACTGGATTGCCCACATTATTTTCCCACCTACGTTTTTTTATTTTTATTTTTTAGAAATTGGGTCTCACTTTATTGCCCAGGCTGTAATGCAGTGGCATGAACATAGCTCACTGCATCCCCAAACTCCTGGGCCATCCTCCCGCCTCAGTCTCCCAAGTGACTGGGACTACAGGTGTGCACCACTAAACTTGGAAACACTTTCTCTCTTTTTAACCAACAAAATATAATTAATTTAGTGACCCCTAAACTTTACTTAATGTTTAAAACACTAGTTCCCATATTATTCAAATAATATAGTGGTTGCTTTTGTTGCATATGTAATAATGCACATGTGTGCATTAGTAGAATTGAGAATACTCGAGCCATTGACTGATTTCTTTTGAGAAAAAGGATCCAGTAGAGACTGAAACAGTATGGAATAACTTTATGACTGGATTGATATGCTAGTTTACGTGTTCACCAGTAATCGCTTCTGAAAAACATGGGTAAAGAATTGGAAAGGATGGGAATAGAAAACAGAAAGCAAAAGCCTACGGAGCAGGGGTTGTACGGGGTCTTCCTGAAGAGAGAGAGAGAACACGGTCTAAAGTCGGGACTTGAAATGGTTCTCAGTGCAGACCATGTTGCCTGTGAACAGCTTGTATCTTGACTGGGACGAAAAGAACTTTCTATGGGACCAACAACTGGTATTCCCAAGAGTAGTCTCAGGACCAAATAAACACCAAAACTGTAAGCAAAAGACATGAACTGGCATTTCACAAAGAAAAAAACACAAATTATCGATAAATACTTTGAATACTATTTAAGATGCTTGGTAATGAAAAAAGAAATAAAAGAAAGACAAATTAAGAAAGAAAAAGCAAAAGAAAAACAGCTGTCATTTTTTTCCAACATGGCATTATAGAAAATTCTTATAACAACCTGGAAAATAGCCATGTTCAAGCATTTCACACACTCCACATTATGAGCAGAGAATAAGTTGGTCCAGAATTTCCCGAGAATTTCTTAATATTTACAAAATTTCCTTGCTCTAACTGCTGTTGTAACAAAAATATTCACCAAAGTATTTTGGTTTGGTGGAAATAGGCAATTTTCACTAAAACAAAAAAACCTTTTTTTATATGTTTCAAATTTTCTACAATGGTTGTATTATACTTTTATAATTAGAAAAAAGAATAAGTGATTTCTTTTTTACTATTTGAAATTTTCTGAAAAAAATATTTTAAATGTAAGTCTCTTAAGCAGAAGTTGCTGCCAACTATTAGACACTGAATTTGTAGACTAACCACTCGGGGACCTAATCTAGTCATCACTTTTTAGAAGAAAGGAACAACAGGCCCAGGCAGCAGGAAGAAACAGGACCCCTCAGGTCTGGTTGCTCTGGTAGACCTGGAAGTTATGAGCCATAAGAGAGGCAACACCCAGGCCTCACCTCTAGCTCAGTTTTTCTTACTTTCCTGCGGGAACAATCAGGGAAGATTAACAGGAAGATCTTTACAGCTCATGACATAAGGAAGTGAAAGATTAAACACTCTGCACGTACTAGCTAAGGACAACGTTCATCAAGTGCCTCACTAAGGACACGAATCTAGCATCACGTGAAACAGGTCAAGCCGTTCTTTCTATAAATGGGATCTCCTAATAATCATTTTGCCCACCCAGTCCTTTCACACAAGAGAGAAGTAAAGCCCAGAGAAATTAGGCAACTGGCCTGAAGTCCCAAAGCTTATTTACAGCAGAGCTGAGACTCAAATCCAGTTATTCTCTGAGGCCCTAGAGTTCCCTCAACAATCCAAGACAGGGTGCGTTTGACTTTGCCCACTTCCCCATCTTCACTGCCTACTGGATGACTGCAGCCCTCCTCCCTCCATGCTGATCCATTTTCCAAACAGCAGGCTATTGTTTCAAAACACACAGCATGTGGCAGGATGGTTTGTAACACTTTGGAAGGTTGAAGCAGGAGAATCACTTAAGCCCAGGATTTCCAGACCAGTGTGGGCAACAAAGGGAGACCTTGACTCTACCAAAAATAAAAAAGTTAGCTTGGCATGGTAGTACATGCCTATAGTCCCAGTTAACTTGGGAAGCTGAAATGGAAGGATCACCTGAGCAGGAGTTCGAGGCTGTGGTGAACTGTAATCATGCCACTGCACTCCAGCCTGGGTGACAGTGAGACCCCCAACTCAAGAAAAAAAAAAAAACACAGTAGCCCACCCTAGGGCTTACACCTCATCCCACCCTCTCCCAGCACCTACCACCCACATCAACCTCTGTCCCTTCCCCAGCCTCTGGGAGCTCTGTTGTTGCTAGTTCCTGGGTATTCCTTCCTTCTACCATCCTCATCCACTAGGGGCATGTCCAGACCCTTCGTCTGATACAGGCCTCTAATTAGAAGGCAGCACAGCAAAGTGGTGTCAGACAGACTTCCCAGTCTCAGCCACTCATGGTCATCTGAGCCAGGGCAAATGACTTGATCTCTGACTCAGTTTCCTCATCCATAGAATGAAGATGAAGTGAGTCCATATTGGTGAAGACTAGAACTATGCCTGGCCTACAGTGGGCGCTATGTGTACACTTGGTAAGTAAAATTAATAAATTAAATAAAAATATTCATCTGTATGTGATATTTCCATTTGGGGGAGAACTGTAGCTTATAAATCCTTTTCCCTCAGGAGATTATTTTCTTCAATGTTTTCCAGCTTCTGTTACTGCTGCTGAGAGCCTGGTTCATTCTGACTCCTTTACACTGTATGTGTGGCCTAGGTAGAATGTGACAAGTGTCAGTAATTTAGGCCGTATGATATTTTAAGATTTTTCTATCATTCAGACACGACCACACATACTAAACTATAAGACCAACTCTCTAGACTGTTGTCCTCACCGCAGATGAGGCTGACAGCTTGAGTTCCCTCAGGTGCAGAGAATGAGAGTTAAATGTCAGGCTCTGCACCCTGATTCTGAAGTCTGTGCCCTTGCCACAGGTTTTGTGGGGCCTGAGCTCTGACATAGATGGCAGGAACAAGCTTCAGCACTGCTGAACGATGGCAGTGGGAAGTGGTCAGATGGCCCACTGGCAGCACTGAGGTGCCGGGAGCCTGGAAAGGGTGCCAGGAATGAGGGAGAGCCATGCCAAGGGGTGACCAATCATGGGAGGAACTCATAAAAACTAAACCTACAGCAGCTTAAGTGAAAACAGAGGTGAGGGTTGGAAGATGAAGCTAAGAAAGTCTCCCAGAATAAACACAAAGACAAAATAAACACAAAGATGAAGAGAAGGTTAACGGGAGGGAGAATAATCAATATACACATACTACCCATGCATGAACCAGTGACGGAGTTAAGCTGAACCACCCTCCCCAGAGTGGACTGCATGCTCCAAGCCATTGATGGGCCTGAATGGAACAAAATGGTGGCAAGGGGCTGGGCAACCTCTGCCTGACAGCTGAGCGGGGACTTCTGTCTTCCCTGGCTTCACCTCCCTGACTCTCGGGCCCTCCAATGACCCACCAGCTCTCCTGGGTCTCCAGCTGCAGATACCCAATCAAGGGGCAGTCCAGCCTCCATGTCACATGAGCCCTACCTTGTAATAAATCCCTATATATACACAGCCTGTTGGTTCTGCTTCTCTGGAGAACCCTAATACAAGGGGTATCATCAAAAATCCATATGAGAGACTTCCTGGCTCTAAAAGAGATGGCCTCTGCTATGTGGCACATAATGACAATTCAGATCCTCAAAGTGGCCACAAGGTCAGTCCAAAAATGCCATTTACCTGCAGATTGGCACAACTAGGGAAGTCCAAGGGCTTAGGGTATACGGGAGGGGCTGACACACGAGCTGACAGGCATTGCACACCAGGAGTCTGGAAGGCCAGGGAAGGGGCAGTACGGAGTGGGTCTGAGTGCTCTGGTGATCTGCTGAGCACGCCCATGCATATTAGTGGTCCTCAAAGATCCCTCATGTGTCACTGCTCCTGTCCTGCTGTCAGCCACCCAGGGCCAATATTTTTAATCAAATCATCATCTTCAGTGTGCCAGACAAAAAGTAGTAGTGGCAAGTAGACTTATCCTGATGTCCTAGATTGAATCGTATTAATCATGAATGTTCTTCTCTGCACAGATGACCTATTTTATATGCTCCCCATCGCTGGTGGCATGAAGGTGACAGCTTTCAATTTAGGTAGAAATTGCACGAAGCTGTGACTCATGTTACAGTGGGCCGTGCATGGTGTGGGCCAAAGTCTTCTGGGAGACAGGATTTGGCAGCAGTGGGTAAATGAGCAAAGCTGAGCACAGGTTTCCAGTGGGTGACGTACTCCCTCCTGGAGGACATGGAACCATGTGGGGAACGCAGACTGCATGCGCTGCCCGCTGGGTGGGCTGTGGACCTCACCCTCCATGGACAGTCATGGAGTTGGGAACAGGGCAGACCCAGTTCCGTGGGGCCTACAGCTAAGGTACATCAGGAGCCTCTTCAAGAAAAAGAACTCAATATGACAACTCAGGTCCACACCCGTGAGCACAAGTCTCTGAGACTTCGGCCTCTCAAGCTTCCTAGCAAATCCACCTCCGGGCGGGAGCATCAGAGGCAGCTCTGGAATGGGAGCCCTGGGAAGAAAGCTCTTATCCCTGTGACAGAGCCACTACAAAATCTGTTGTGTTTATTGCCCTGTTCTATAGAGAACTTTCCTCCATCTCTATGTGGTCTGTGTGCTCATAAATTCTATAAAATCATCGAAGTTTCTTGCTAGAAGTTCAGCTGGAAAATAGCGGCACCCCAGGGAGCAGCCTGGCCCCAACTCAGGTCTGGGACACCCAGCATCATGTTGGAAATCTTGGAGATGGCCCAGGTGCCTCTCTTCCTCCTGAAGCTTGGCCTTCCCACTACAGAGGTAGACTCAAATCCCTTCAGTGTTTTCTTGATGTGTCTGCAGCCAAAAGAAATTCTGCCTAAGAAACAGAAGTGGTGCATTCAGAGGAATGAGACGATGGGGAAATTAAAAAAATAGAAGATTCCCCACCAGAGCTACTAGCTCAGGGCAGCCTCGCTTTGCAGTTCTCTAGAAGAAATGTTTCAAATTGGGACATAAGGAGACTTCTTATATAGAGTTGAACATGTCTGGCCTTTGTATTTTATAGTCAAAAATAAATATTTTATTATATAACTTATATGATTCTGCTAAATCTGTTTGAAAATCACTCTAGGAAAAAAAAGACTTTCACTCTCTACTCTATGAGAACTCCTTTTAATTCCTGTGTTTATCAATCATGTTTGAAAATTGAAGCATTTGAAAGAAACACAAATGAACAACCTCAAACACCAACACAAATACCTATACCTGTTCTTTTAGGGTACACGACAATACAAGTCACTGATTCCACATGAAAGCAAAGATTTAAAATGGGAAAAGTAACCACCACAATTATGCATAAAAAGCAAGGCCCACACACTTTACCTGGCTGAGTAAAGTTAAATCTGTATCTGTCAATCACATGAGGAGGAATCGAGCTTGGGGCCTGGTCTCTGGTCTAGCACTAACCAGTTCCATAAATGTGGGGTCACCTGGAGTTTGAGCTCTTCATTTCCTTCCAGCCCTAGAACAAGGATTCTTCTTCTTCTTCTTTTTTTTTTTTTTTGAGTTGGCATCTCACTCTGTCACCCAGGCTGGAGTGCCATGACACACTCACGGCCACTCTTCCGCCTCAGCCTTCCAAGTAGCCAGGACTACAGGTGCGCGCTATTGCACCCGGCTAAATTTTTTTAATCTATTGTAGAGACGAGGTCTCACCAAGTTGCCTGGGCTGGTCTCAAACCCACGGGCTCAGGCAATCCACTCGCCTTGGCCTTCCAAAGTGCTGGGATTACAGGCTGAGCCACCGAGCCCAGCCAGAACAAGGATTTTAACCTAATTTCTTTCTTTTATATCTCTGAGCTGGTCTCGATGTTCTTCATTCATGCAGATTTAGAAGATAAAGCCAGTACCATGTAGTTTCTGTCTAAAAGGTTAATTGAAAGCAGAGTTTATAAAAGTGGGTTTTGTAAAATATTAATTCATGGACTCTTGATAGGTATTAAAATGAGAATTTTTACAGCCAATTGAGTTTGGGTACAGCTGGGTTAAATACCACTACTTTGGGACTTCTGGAAGCAGCCAATATATTCATGTGCAGAGACTCATGTGGACATTCAGTGGACATTCATCAAGGGTCCCTGACAAGGGGCCTGTGTTTTTCCCCAAAGCATTGCATAGGGCTAGTGTTCTGTGGGACAATTTAGGGAATTGCTTTGTTAACATTTTTCCAATGCAGTTTTCTAGGAACCAAATCATCATTTCAAATTTACTAAAGAATGTTCTCATTAATTTACCAGACTCCCACACACTAGTCTCTCATAAAATAATTCTAGTTATTATTATTGTCACTAGATGAGAATGATTGAGAGGAAATATAGTCCCATGAATAAAACACTGGGCAGAGTTCAGGAGGTAAGTGTGGTTTGTGATTTTAGCTACATTAAGTTCTAGCCATGGAAAATTTTAAATGTTTAAACATAATCACAATATATTAATAATGTGTTAATATGATTTAATTTATTAAATTATTAAATCTCCACAATTCTTAAACTTGAACACCTTCATTTGATCATATAGTTGTTCCAGTTTGGAGACATATTCCACTTAACTGTCATTTGTTTAGTTTATTCCTACCAATGTAGTCACCTACTTTCGTGATACAATCTGAAAATGAAGCATCCATGTGGAACATTGCCAATATTCGTGATGCCAGATTATATCATGAGAATTTTAAGTACTGTTATGAAGGACTTGATTGTATCCAGATGAGCTGTATTTAAGTTAAATGTCTGAGACGTGCATCTTGTGAAGTGTCTGCTCTGGGTGCCAAGGGAGGAGGAAGATTGCTTGGGCGTGAAGGCTCCTCTAGGTGGACTGACCACACTTCTAGGTCTGTCAGAAATCCATTTGCAGGAGCCAGAAGGCTTTGGAGTGAATGTCATTTTAAGGAAGAGGGTGGAGAAAGCTGCACTTTCCCATGTAGATCGGACTCACACAAGGTGAGGGTGCCGACTCAGGGCAGGGTGAGGGTAAGGACTTTGTGCCTTGAGGACACAGGCCAGTGAGAGTGGGTCCACCCATGTCAGGGCACCAACCTCAAGTGAGGCCAGACAGAGATGTCCTGCAGCCCCCGCTGAGCCACAGGCATCTCCAGACAACACAACCCATGAGATGGGCATTCCTGGGAGAGACATTCTTCTAGAGCAGCCAGCTGGAGCTGGGACACATGGCCTGGGCAGGAGGCCAAGGTCCAAAGTCACAGGCTGCACTGGCCACCACCATCAATGTCCTCTGGGTTTGGAGGCTGCTGCTCTGATACCCAAGCCTGGATGGAAGCAGAAACGAAGGGAAGCTGTGCAGAGCCTTGGGAGAGAGGCTACTACATGAGCTGCCAGGAGCTCCACAGAGGACGGGAGGTGGTCAAACAGAGAGAAGAAACGAAAAATCCAGCAATGAAGGGAGTGTTCTTAGGCCAAATATCTCCAGTGAATCTAAGAATGGCTGAGGACCTCTGAAGGGATTTGGTCAACAGGCGTCAAAGAAACATACCCAAGTACATGTGGGAATTGAGTATATGATGAAACATCAACTCAAATCACTGTGGGAAGTGGATGTTTCAACAGTGTGGGGACATTTGGTTAGCCATTCAGAAATAACATTAAACTGAATTCTATTTTACCAATAATATGAAAATTCAGATAGAAAAAGATTCAGGCAAGTAAACAAAACAGTAAAAGTACATTAAGAAAACATAACTTTTTTTCCAAGTGAATTGATCTTATCATCTTGGAGTGAAAAAATTATTATTTCTAAATATTCCAAACTGATGGAAATTATGAAGGAAAACATGGCAAACTTGACCACGCAAAATTTGTGCTTCTATGTTGTTTGTTTTACAATACCATAGACAAAGCTAAAATATAAATGAAAAAGCGACAAAAGCAATTTTCAAGATGTATGACAGAAAAACTACCGATAACATTAATGTAGAGAGAGTTTCTTACAAATTAAAAAGGAAAAGCAAAGAGAAAAATAGACAAAAGGCAGGAAGAATAAATACATTGGAAAAAGTAAAATGTAAATAAGATGATAAATATAAGTGCTAATTAAAAATGAAATATTATTTTTTCACCAGCAAATTGGCTACCATTAGTGAGATTATAGAAAAATAACCTCTCCTATGTATTGGAAATGTCCAAAAAGGATTTTGGTCAAATCAATTATGATTCTGCCATAAGATGAAAGGTAGCTATTACAAAGAATGAAGTATCTTTACACATTTGTTTTTTAAAACTTCTAGGATCTATTGTTATGAATTTTTAAAGTCAAAACTGTATTATAGAATTATTCCATTTTTATTTTTCTTAAACTAATGCATGTATATATGTGTGTGTGTGTGTGTGTGTGTGTGTGTGTGTGTGTGTGTGTTTGAAAGGGCTGGAAAGAAGGGCAGTGAACATAGGCTATAGCCAAGGTGTATTCCTGCTGGTCCCTCATGCATTCTGACTAGTCAGGGTCCACTACACAAATGTTTTTAATATTATTTCTAATGTTTGAAGAATAATGGATGATGGATGGATAGATAATAGATAGATAACTAGCTAGATGGATGATATATAGATGATAGATGGATAGATGTTTAGATAGGTAGATGGACAGCTAGCTAGCGAGATAGATGATAGATAGACGATAGATAGATGATAGATAAGTGATTAGATGAGAGAGAGAAAGAGATGAAGAGAAGGGAGAGGGGAAGACAGGCAGGTAACTGGAGAAACATTAGTGTTTGCCTGTGGGAGACTGGAATGAAAGTCTATAGGGTGGAAAGGACTTTCACTATTCATTTTCTATCACTCTGAACCTTATTAAATTTTTTGGCACGACCATGTCTGTGACCCTTTCTCAATTGAAAAATCGTTTTAAGAGGCATACTGAAGTGTCTAGGGATGAAATAATCTGGTGTCGAGATTTGCTTTAAAACTATGCCTTAGTTCCTTTGGGTTGCTATAACAAAATACCACAGACTGGGTAGCTTATGCTCTCAGTACTAGAGGCTGGACATCCAACCGTCTTCACTAGAAGATTCCGTGTCTCCAGTCAGGATGGCTATCATCAATAACTCAAAAAACAACAGATACTGGAGAGGATGTGGTAAAAAGGGATCACTTCTACACTGTTGGTGGGAGTGTAAACTAGTACAGACTCTGTGGAAAAGAATGTAGCAATTCCTAAAAGATCTAAAAATTGACTTTCCATATGACCCCGCAGTCCCCCTACTGAAAATATACCCAGAAGAACTCAAACCACTCTATAAAAAAGCTAACTGCACACGTATGTTTACTGCAGCATTGTTCACAGTTGCAAGAACATGGAACCAACCGTGCTTTCCATCAAAAAAGGACTGGATTTTAAAAATGTGGTACATATACACAATGGAATATTATGCAGCCATAAAGAAGAACAAAATCATGAACTTCAAAGCAATCTGGATGGACTTAGAGTCTATAACACTGAGTGATCTTTCACAGAAACAAAGAACTAAGTATCACATGTGTTCACTCATAAGCAGACCTTGAACAATTATTGTAATACTATAAGAAAAGGATTGGCAGTAGTAGGACACTGCCGGGAAAGGGGCGGGGAAGTGGGATTGGCAATGGGAGCCTGCCTGGGGAAGGGAGGGCACACCTCATCAACAAGGGTACCTGCATAATGAACATTTGTATACCTAATCCTGAATTGTACCCCACATCTTTAAAATAAAAAAATTAAAAGTTAAAAAAATAATTAATTAATTTCTGGAGATGTCTGGGAACATACTTGTATATTCATCATCAGCTTAAACAACCTTATCATAAAAATACATTTTAACTATCAACTTAACTTCATTAAAAAGGCAACTTCATTAAAACACACCTTAAGAACCTTTTTTTTAAAAAAGAGGATTCCGAGTCTGTTGAGAACCTGGTTCATAGATGGCACTTCTCGCTACATCCTCACAGAGGGAAGGGATGAGGCAGCTCTCTGGGGTCTTTTTTATAAGGACACTGTTTCCATTCATGAGAGCTACATTTCATAACATCATCACTTCCCAAAGGCCCCACCTCCTCGCACCATCACCTTGAAGGTGAGGTTTAAACAAAAGAATTTGGAAGGGTGAACACAAGCATTCCATTTATGGTAAAATATTTCAGTCAAAGAAATTCGGAGAGAGGGAATGGATTAAACAAGAAGGCAAAATGATGACATTTTGAATGCTGAAGCCGGATAGTGGATAGCTATATACAGATCCTCTGTGCTTTCAGTATTTATGTCTGGAAATTTTTCACAATTAAAAATTAATTTAAGCCGGGCTCGGTGGCTCAGCCTGTAATCCCGCGCCTTGGGAGGCTGAGGTGAGTGGATTGCCTGAGCCTGCGGGTTCGAGACCCGCCTGGGCAACTTGGTGAGACCTCATC
>CAUYQG010159112.1:0-13814 GCA_963574415.1 Tarsius wallacei | reverse complement strand
TTTGACTACTGCAATTACAAGAGATGCTCAAAGTGGTTACCATCAGCGTCTAGACACTTCTGATTATGGCGAACAAAAAGTAGTACATAGATAACATTTCATAAAATGTGTACACATGGTACCCCTAGTATATGTGTGTGTTTGTGTATATGTGTCCATTTATTTTAGATCCAAATTTTAAGAACTAGAAAGTTGTGCCATTGATGCTTTCTAAAGAAACTGAGCAGTAAAAACACAACTTGCATAGCATCCAAATTTACTTACCACAGTCAGGTTAGCTGATAGGCAACTTAGCAAAAGGACATTAGGGCAAAGTCCTTTGTTTAGTTGGAATAGGTTCTAATGGAATAAACATACTAAATATATCTTCACAACCTCAACTCCCCAGGTACACATAATCCTTATTGTTATTCCATCAGAATATTAAATTTGGAAAATGCAATTCAAAAATGATGGACAAATTAAATAGCTTGAGTCATGGAAGTATACAGTGTTTTGAAGACATTTTGACTACCTAGTCACATAAGTGAATCAAAATTTAGATAAGGTTGGAACTGCTTTTCAGAGTATTTATCAGGTAGGAAAGAGAATGTCCTAGTAGAGTTGGGAGAACCAAAGAAATAGGCAGGAAAACAATTTAGATAGTGTTGGTCCCAATTTCCTTTTCATTTTGGCAGACCAGCCAAAGTCACAGATGAAGTGGTATGTGTCTCACTTGCTCACCAGATTGGCAGTTCTCATCACTGAGTTACTTCACACTGATTATTATCCAGACTGAATATGATCTATCTAATTATATCCTTTTAATATAAACATACTAGGTGGCGGTAGAAAATTTCATCAATTAAAAACCTGCATTGTTCATCTCTAAAACATTTTGGGCTTAAAAAATAGTCTACTGTTTCCTGTAGTGGGTTTACGTCTCAGACTTCAGCTATGTTACCTCAAAGCTATTTCAACTGGAACTTAGAACTTTAAAGAGATTATTTTAAAGTCATTATTAACCATGACATATATTTTAAAAGCAACCCAGTCTGCTAACAGGCTGCCATTCATCTACACTGTTTGAAAAAAAAAAAACTCGCCTAGGAATTGTTATTTTTATTAAAGTTGTCTCATTGTTTCATGATTCTTTCATTAATAATCTCAAAACAACAATCTGTACTAAAATACTTTAAAAATGGATGAATTATGGTAGAGGGGTCAAAGATTAAGTCAAATAAAGAAGACAATTCTTAACTATAAAATTTTAAGATAGAGATGAAAAGGAGTTGTGCAGCTATATCATGAACTTTTTGAGGTGAGTGTGTGTAGGTACACACACACACACACACACACACACACACACACACACACACACACACACACCCATAGGTACCCCTTAAATCCTTACTGAACAATATGTGTATATAAAAATTAATTCCTCCCATTTTCCATTTTAAAATCTGAATGATGACATTTGTGATGCCCATATGTGTCAAAATTCTATAGTACATTTTGCTGAAATACCTGTAAACACTTTATTGAAAATAAACTGGTGGTAAATTGAAAAACATATTAAGTACCTCTGTAACCATTAAACATAAAAGACTTTTTCAACTGTTACCAATATATAAGCTTCACTTAAAGGGTACTTTAGGTCTGCCTTTATTTCAGATAATAGTTTTTAATGCAGATTTTTAAAAACCAGTATGTGTTACATACTCACAGATAACTAAGTCATAAATGCATTCTAAGGTCATAGTATAGCACAGTAGATACATTAAGATGAAATACTACTTTCATAAGGAAATATTCCATCTTCTGTGAATTATACACACAGGATGGATTGTGATTTGGCAATTTAGAGGAGCTTTCTAATTATCTGGAAACAGTATTTTCTTATCTGTTTTGCCTGTATAGCTAGATTCATCAAATATTTTATTTTACCTGGCATTGCTAATTAAAGAGCTCCATAAGTGCTATAAGTATAAACACAAACTCTGTTACATTATACTATTTGTCACTTTAGTGTGAAAAAGAATACTTTGCCATGAAAATTTTGCTCCTCATTCATGAAATAAATATAAAGATTTTATGATTCCTTCTCCCTATGGTGTTAATAAAAAAATAAGCAAATATTTTATCTGATCTCCTGTATTTTTGAACTTTTACAAGAAAATAGCCCCTCAAAATGTGGACAGATAATACTCAAACCACAATTAACAATCTCTGTTTTGCACAAATGTTCTGAACCAAGGTTTGAGCCCACTCTTGCCAATACTTACACTGAGAAAAGTATTTATCACTGATTCTCATTTCATGATGTTAGATATCCCTGGTTTTCAAAAAGAAAAATCTAAACATATTCATTTAGAAAAAGAGGAGACTGCAGATTATTATGTTAAACAAATAAGGTTTTTAAAAATAAGCCCAAAACAATTCTGTTCTCTCATGGGCTCCTCTTGTGTTACTGTTGATAGACTTGGATATCTGCTGTTGGTGATTTTTGTTATCTACGCACAGCTTAAGACAAGTAGTCTATAGCATTGCCCTTAAATTTGTCCTCAAGCTCACTGATTATAGAAATGAATAAATGGAACCAAGTTCTTTCTTAGAACTCAAAAAAAAATTAGAAATCTTTGTAAGTGCCTTAAATCATCTGGCTTAAATGTTTACTTCCATTTTCAAATATTTTTTTCTCTTTCATTCATTAAAGAAAAGAACTGTTCACCTGTTTTGTGTTCAAACTTAATCATTATCTTGCAAATGTTTGTGCCTCCACCTTTACCCGCTCTCTAACCTAATCCTCAGACATTTGAAGTATCATCAGCTATTCCTAACAGGTCACTCATAAAAGCCAGATTATGTCTCTAAAACTTATATTTCCAGAATTTCTATTTCTGCTTATTATTTGAATGGTCCATAGTGGAACAATTTTTAAATTCATAAAACAATAAGAGAAAGAAACATCCTCCTCAAAATACCCTATATGAATTCAATCTGAGTCTCAAATAACTTGCATGGAAAAATGAATTCACACATGATTCAATATGGCATTACATCTGGGTTCATCATTCATATCTTCAGGGGTATAATAACAGAGAAAAATATATTTGTTCTTATCTAGCTAAGCTGGTAGCCTCACGATTGGAGGTTTCAGTGATGAGTAGAAACTTAATAAATATTTGTTAAGTAATATGCCAAACAGAAACATTACTGATTTTCTCTGAGGTCATATAAATATGTTACTGTTGTTTCAAAATGGAATTGGTTAAAAGCTTGGTAAATAGTGAAGTATATTTTAATAGGAAGGAGTAGGGAATATTTTTTTAGTTAGGCTATCGGCCAAAAGAAAACAAGATAATCAAGAGTCATCTAATTTCTGTTTTTGCTATCTTTTTAAAAAGAACATAAAATTTCCACTTGTCCTTTTAGAAAAGAGGAATAAAATTAGTCTGACACGACCATTTTGACTATTTGTGTGGGGATAAATGAAGTTGTCAGCTACAAAGGAGAAATGTAGCAATTGCGAATTGAACATAGAGAGACAGATAAAGCCCAATGGAAACATAAAGGGAGAAAAGGGGAAAGAGTGTTGAGAATCTGAAAAAGACTTGCAAAAAGGTTAAAGACACATAAACATGAGATTCATGGAAGTTAAAGATAGACTTTCATGGACCGGTATCATAAAGTAAATTTTTGTGTCTTTGAGATTTTACATATAGTAGCCTTATACCAGCAGTCCTTTGTGCAATTGCCTCTGACCCACCTGGCTGGCCATTGTATTTATAAGTTAGATTCATAATACACACACCAAGACATACAGTAGAGTTGAATCTAGGAGTATTTTTGTAGTTGTTCCGTTTGCCTCAAAAATAAACAGGTGCTATTTAACACTACGTAAAAACATAACTTTAAAGAATGTAGTTAAACAGTTGGTAAATACCAAGGCCTCTTTTTTAAATTTTATTTTATTTTAAAGATGTGGGGTACAATTCAGCATTAGGTATACAAGTGGTCATTGTACAAGTAAAGCTTGGGCCTACCTTTGGTCCCCACTTTGCCTGGTTTGAGATCAGGTACCCTTATTAATGTTATGCCCCCCCCCCCCACCCCACCTCCCCTGGCAGTTTCTGCTTACTGCCAATCCCTTTCTTATAGTATTATGGTAAAGGTTCAGGGTCCACTTATGAGTGAGAACACATGATACTCAGATCTTTGTTTCTGTGATAAATCACTGAGTATTAGAGATCTCTTTTATTTTGCCATAATCTCAGTAGACCAAGATATTTCCATTCCTCAGCAAAATCCTTTAAATTGTTTGAGCTATGTGATACAATGTTATACTGGTGATGGAACTACAAGTAAAATGCTATGTGAAGTCTGCAACCTCAGGGCTTCTGACTTAGAAACTATTTGTATATGATTGGTGTTACTCCAACCAGCCCTATCACTGAGAAGCCCATCCCAATGTTTGTGACCAGAGGTCTCAATCTGTAGTGAGCACAAGAATCACCTGGGTTGCTTGTCCAAAATACACATTTTTTTAGTTCCGAACCCAGAAATTCTGATTCAGTAGATGAGGAGTAAGACCCAGAAATCTGTGTTTAACAAGCACCCCTCATCAGCAGTTGTGGGACACTGGCAGGGGAGGAAGGAAGGGAGGGGCATGACAACATAAAGGGTACCTGATCCTCAACCAGGGTAAGTGAGGACCACTTGCAGGCCCAAACTTCACCTGCACATACATTACTTATGTACCTCATTCTGACTTGTACCCCACATCTTTAAAATAAAGTATTTTTTAAAAAAGCACCCATCACCCCTGCCTCTACCCTTGAGATATTGTAGCTTGCTAGTATAACCACTATAGTTGAAGAGATACCCTGCCCTAGGAAGTTATCTTCTCTTTTGCAAATATACACGGACTGATAACAAGCTATAGTCATTTTGAAATAGTGATTCTTTTCACCATTGTGTACTCTGGAAAGGAGCTAGATTGAGGAGATAGTTCCAGTCTCTTGGAGTACAATTCAGCAATCCTATAGAAATAATGTATTAAAATGTTACTGAGCATGACTTGATTACCAGAGCTCTAGTTTAACTTAGCATGGGTTAAATGGGCATTAGAGAATGTATACTAGAAATTTAACCACTCATGTAGCATTGTATCTGCAGGGAAAGAAGGATGTGTTCAAAACAATTTACAAAATGTTTGAATTGCATAGATAAATTAAAAACACTTAAAACTTAGAAATGACCTTGTGCCCAAGATTAGATTGCCTCTGATTCTGCTGTTTGAAATTCCATGACCTTATGAAACAAAGTAGTAGAAGCTAGAGCTAGCAATCCAGTGTTATCATATTCTAAAAATAATAATAATAATAAGGTATTGTGTTTCGTTTCATTTGACTTACATATGGAGATTACTTAGATCCCATCCCCTTTTCTGCCAAAAAAGAAAGTATGATATGATAGACAACAATGAGTTCTGCTGATTTCTGAACTATGCTGCATCTTGTCTTCTAGATACCAGTGCTTTGGGCAACATGTGTTTTTCCCTGTTTTCTAAGGGAAGAAGTAATGACTAACATGCTTTCTCTGCTGCCTCTCCCAATTTATTCCTTCTTGATATAACTCAAAAAATACTACAGGATGTTGCAGATAAAAATCTGCCCCAGACTAGAGATTCAAAATGTTGCTGATTTTATGCCTGCTGAATCCAATATTTGGGTTCTCCTCACCATCCAAAATAAAATGAACTAAAAGAGACTGCAGTTTACTTTATCCAAATTGTTCTTAATTTCTCGGGTCATTCAGAAACGTCAGACCCTTCCAGTTTCTTAACTCCTGGCCATGTGGCTTATGATCATATGTAAAGTTACTATTTCATCACATATCCTCTGTTACCGCCCTTCATTTCTCTGCACTTTATATTGTTCAGCATGCAGCCTCCTCATCGGAGTGATACTAGCTAGGCTTTCTAGTATCTCACCAATTAGGATGTGGTAGCATATATATCAGGGTAGTCAAATAGGCTCCTGATTAAAAGAGCAAAAAATTTTTCTTTATAATTCTTGATTGGATGAATTTGAGGAAAGAGCCTGTATAAAAATACATTTTAATTTTCTTGAAAAGCTGGTCATTTTACATGTGTATGGAGAATATTTTTAATATGAACTTTTCTAATTAAAATTATAGATGTGCATATATAAGTGTAGAGGTGGGAAAAGATTTATCTACACTGTGTGTTATTATGTATATTTGGAAGATTCACATTTCCAAACAACCAAGCTTAAAGCAAAAGGTGTCCCATTTATGGCCAAGTAGACTTGCATGCCAACAGAAAGACATTATGGTATTAAAACCATATGCAATTCTAGCCATATTTTTTTCTATTTTTTCTTCATGGGTATTGCATGATGGTATTTCTAATACAAATACTAATTTGCTTTGGAAATAATGGCACTCGCAGGTCTTTCATCATATTGTATCACTGCTTTATCATATTAGGCTAATACACTGCGAGAGTTGGTAGAACCTCTCCATGCCAAATCGGATCCACTTCTGTTGGCACTCAACCCATTGGACTCACAGATTGATAAGCTAATGTTTAGAGAATTTAGATCGGAGAGAGTCGGCACGGCACAGACTCAACATCAACCTCTTGCAAGCAACTAAAATGGCCTCGTCCTTGCTGTTTATAACAGAAAACAGACTTGTAAAAAGCTTAGATCATCAAGTGTTTTGGATTGGGGGCCTCCCTAAAGGGATACTAAGAGGGGCAGGCCACTCTAAAGAAGAATGCGAGCTTTCTGCTTTGGGACTAGCATAAGATCAAAGCCAATCAAGATGGAGCACAGTAACAGAAAACTGCGTTTCTGTGGGAGAAGAGAAGGGGAAAGGGTCTTGACTGGGGAAGGGCTCTGTGTGGTGACACTTCAGTTGTGTTCTCCTGACACCAGGAAAAGAGAGGGATCAGCTCCAATAAATAGAAAATCCTGGCTGTTTAATGGACTCCGGTGGCCTCTTTAAGGCAAAGCAGAGGAAACAAATTCTGTATTAAGTGTATTTTGCATTTTTAAAACTTGACGTGCTGTATTGTACTAAATTAAGTGTACTCTATTAAGGCAAGGTGTACACAACTTGCTTTGAAACATAATATGTTTATTCTATTATAAAGTGTATTCAGGTGCAACACAGAGACTGCTTTCGGTGACACTAATGAAGAAAATTCCTCATGCCAGGCTTTATTAGAATCCTCAGCTAAAATCCTAACTTTCTCCTTTTTTCTTGGCACTTGTATACAAGTGGTGTTGCTTCTTAGGGCAGGCATGAGCTATTCTTTTCTGTAAAATATTTCATATCTATAGGCTGTGGTTTTCCTTTTGAAAAAGTATTTTGTCTGGATGTCTTTCAAACTAGCTTCAGATATTATTTAATACTGTGTAACTGGGTCTCCTATGGCTCAATATTGCATATTTTTCTTCTGTAGTGGATGTGAAATTTCCTTTAGTTGGATAAGATACACTGTAATAATTCAATGCTAATTAATGGATATTTCATACTGTGCAATGAACAGATAATTTAACACTGTACTTTGAAATGTTTTTTTCTTCCTGTCACCGCAGTGTGTGGTATTGCATAATGTGAATACCTGTAAAAATATAAATTACTTAAAAATAAAAATATGACCAATTGGTATTAGATCTTTTTAGATAACTAAATAATTTGCTAAGTATGCTTGATAGTAAATATCTTTCTAAAGAGAAGTAGTCAATGCTTCTTTCTCACAAATGGAATTTGTGTTGTGAATAAAACCACATTGATCTGCCTTACAATTGCCTCTGTGCTCTAAACATTTTAATGTGTTTATAAGTATATATAAAAAATGATGGTTCTGGTATGTAGAAATCCATCAAAAAGCATTTTATTGGCATTTAATATTTATGGAATTGTCTTGGGTCATTCTCCCTGTTTAAGTCAAAGTAAAATTTTATGATCTGAAGAATTTCAGATTTTTCTCATTAAAGAATATGGTGACTCCACATTAATTTTAAAATATAATCATCGCTTAGCTTTGGTTTTAAACTGTCACCTTTATGAATTCCTGCCTAAGAGCCAGGTACCTTGACCTCCATGTCTCTGCCAATTAAATTTTCTAAATTCTGTGGGTAAACCTTAGATTCTGTCATATACATTTGTGTTTGTCCTTCAAAGAACCTTTCCTTCTTTGGACTAATAAATCAATGCTAAGGACACCAAGATTTTGCCATGTGAACTACCTTGTCATAAAAATTACTGTAGTGCCCTGAAAATTCAACCATCGTCATATATCTGTATCATTAAACCACAAAATTTAGCAGAAATTACATGCTCAGAGAAAGAAGTATAGAATAAACTTTAGTTGTATCTCTTTTGTCACATCCTTACAGAAGTAAGATTTACTGTTGCAAAGAAGGAATTGACAGACACAGGTACTGGCCATACATGATTCTGGTGAAGCACATTGTCATTCTTACAAGATTGGGCTTTACATGTTCCTCTTTACACATAGCAATGTTGGTAGAGCCACCCAAATTGTCCTTTAAAAAGGAGGGGTTTTTTCTCACTAAAATATATTTTTTAATCAGATAAATTATTGCCCTATAGTAATGGTTAGGTATTGTTATTTTGCCTGAAAGAAAAAAAAAGAAATTACCTCTAAGTAATTGATAAGTGGCAGGTAGTTGATTACAGAGGGAGGACTAAAAGCCAGCATTTCAATTGTTACATTTTTTTCTGCTAAACTGTCCTCCACACCCTCCCTCCTCAGTTTTATAATACTAGGCATATCTAATTGACTTATATAAAAGCAGAAACTAAGAGAGCTAATGCTTAATTATAAAACAATTCAAATTATAATATAAACCCCTGAATACTTAATCATCTTTAGCATAAGACCTACAAAGACATTAAATCCCTTAAAAATTTGTCACCTTACATATAAATAAGTTATTCATTATGGCATGCCAGTAAATTAGTGTTCATAGAAAATATTCCTGTGGTTTCAATGCAAATGTTAATTGCCCTTTGTGACAAGAATAGTGTTTCATATACTTGATATCATTAGCCTGGAAGCATTAAAACACTCTGCAGTTGTACAAGAACAAATGTCTCTCAAATTTGATTGGTGACTAATACTACTATGTCCAGCCTTCTCTCCCATTTATGAGTAAATCTTTTCCAAACTTCTGACCTTATTACACAGCTGTGTTGTGGAAGGAACAACTGTTTCCACGAGGACATCATTGTCCAATTTTAAAAGAGCACAGTTCCCTTCCAAAATATGTACCAGAACTTACTGTCCATCATTGGTTTAGTTCTGCAAGAGCCCAACTGCTATACTCATATGTTTTGTTTTCACTTTTTACTCTCCTTCAATATTGTCATCACAGGGTTGGGGAACTGGGAAGGATATTAGAGTAAGATTCTAGGTCACCAAGTTTTTATTCTTAATTTTCACCACAGGAACATGAATGATGTTACAAAACAGATTGTCCTAGTAATTACACAGTCACCTGATAGGGAATCCTCTTTGGATACTTCATATATAAAGCAGAGAAAACCATCACTTTGTTTGAACACATTGGGTGCATGAGGCACTGTGCCAGGTAGAAGAATGGGAAGTGCAAACTTGAGACGAATTCCACTCATGGGAAAGTCACAGTCTCGGTCTTCGAAGGAGGGCACGTGGGTCCATTAAGGTACAGGAAGAAAAAACATTGGAATTTCTCCTTGGGTTTTATATCTCTTTTGAATTTATTTTCTGTGTATGTTTTATAACATCTGTCTATTAATGTAGAATAAGACATGTATATAAGTTTCTGTTCTATAATGCAAAAGTGTTTTAACTTATCAGGGTGCACAATCAAAAAAAAGTTTGGAAACCACTGAGCCTGAATGTAAGGAAATATGTCAAAGATTTTTTGGTATTTGAAAAATACTATTATCATCTTCTTATATGCAATTTGCAAGAGATTCCAACAAACTAGTATTTTTCATTAGCTAATCTTTTCTTTGAACTTTTCTTTATCACTTACTACCCAGAGGTCACATGCAACCTGAAAAAAGCAAACAATGAACTGCTGTGATATTCTCTACATTACTAGATTCACACTATTTCATACTGGAGCAGAATATAAATGAGACAATAAAGAGGACCTCCTTTCACCCTGCCAAGTATGGCACACCCAGAAATGGCCCTTCTTGGCACACAATACAAGTTAATTCATCAATAACTTAATTGTGATCCTCAAATCTATCAGTCAATGAAATTTTATATAGAAAAGGGAACTTTGTATGCACTCTTTGCTTTAATAAAACTGGAATAAAAGCTATGTGATCTGGTAAAGGACTAATTTGCATATTATAAACATAAATATAATTTTGAGGGAAATTTATTTCTGCATGGGTCCAGATTTCCTGAATAAATTACATACAGATTAAAATTTCATTATAGCAGTGATACACTTCCTCATTAGGAATCATGGAAGGTTCCTTTGTATGTCCTGTGATTTGAACGTGGTCTCTACACTTTGCCAACTTACAGAAAACATTCATTCAAATTGCAAAAGAGCTGGTTTTTAGCCAGTGTTCCAATGGCTGAACTGGCATGTTGAAAGAAAGTCAATCAGGAAGCAGACCTCACCAAGTGCTTGCCTCCTCTTCCAAAGCAAGCCTCTTCTAAAGGAAGAAAAAGCAAGGGTTGAAAACAGAAGCCTGAAGAGAAGTGAGAAGGAGATGAAGAGGAGGGCAAAAAGAGAAGAAAAGAAAGGTGCTTTCATATTTTCAGTTGCAACAGTAGCTCAAATTGACTTAATTGGTATTCATCTGAGAAAAATCAAGGAAACCAATTGAAAATTATAAAAGAAAATAAAGGTCTGTTTTTGTCTTGAATGTTGAGTTCTGTGTTGTTTTGACTGTTGAGCACAGTGAATCAGACTTATAATGTGACTCTGCCCCTCACCCCCTTCTTTCGAAAATAAAAGGACTCTTTGTCTAGTCTTAAAATGTTAAGTAATCAGTGGCATTTTGTGGTAGCCTGGCATCTCAGTCTCTCATCCTTACTCATCCCACTGCTGTGTCTTGTGCAGTGTTGCATATGTGTATGATGTGGAGGGGACTGTGGTCGGTGGTGGGGGGCAGGCTTACCTATCTCTGATAGAAACCACAAGAACCCATTACTATACTTGGAAATGTTTCTGTGTTCCGTCTCATTGTGATTGCTTGTTCACATGTGCTGCTCAGAGATAAATTCATACTCAGTTCTTCTTACAGCTGTCATACTTACAGATTCTTTGCAGAACTATGTTGTCTTTTGATTGAATGCTTTTCTCCCCTGTAACAGCAAGGAGGGAAATTTTTCAGTTTTTATTGTTTAACAGCTGTATATGTCACTTTTTATATTGAATACTCACTCTTCCTTCTTAAAGTAAAATTACATTGAAATGTTATAAAAATAAATCATCTGCCCCAGTATTTCACAAACTTTAAGAATTGGGGGAAAAGAAAACTGGGTCAAAAATGTTTTAAACAAAATATATATTCCCTATAGTATTAGGTAACATGGAGGAAGTTTCTCTTAAAATAAAAATTTACTATGTAAAAATACTTCTGCCTCCCTTAAATCCTAAAACTATTATCTGAATCCCTTTTTTCCTTCATATTCTTTCTAGAGCTGAAAAAGTAATAATATATTAAGCTACCTGATACCTTAACTACTATAATTCACATCTGTTAGGACTCCCATTTCCACCTTACCCTTTGTTCTATGAAATTACATATGGCTTTAGATGCAGTATTGCCTTGAGGCAAAAAGAATGCCATAACTACTAAATAATTTCTCTAGGTCTTTTCCTGGCCTACCATTTTCTGAAATGGAATTATGCTGTTCAAATATGCTTGTTTTCACAACTCTATTTAGTTACTCTAAATGATCATATAATTTTGTGCCGTCCTCATTCCAAGCTATTCTCAGTTAAAATTCCCTATCTTGATTCCATCTTGCTTTTAGTCTTTCATCCCCCATTCCTCAAAATCCTCTAGGTGTTGAAAACATACGAGGATGAGCCAATAGAGAATTAAAAAGCAGTTATTTAAAGAGATTTTTGGATTTTTAGATTATAGTTCTAACTTATGTGGGTAGGAAATTAAAATCCATTATAAAGAACTTAGTGATAGCATGTACTGATGATAACAAATAATTTTTTTAATAGAAGGATTCAGTGATCATAACTGTCATTTGTTGCTAACAACCTCAGTAGCAGAGCCAAAAGTTAAATATGAAATTTAAATAAAGTTATTTTGTAACCTTAAAGGTGATCCCTTCAGGTAAAAGTACTGTATGTTTTGGGCTTTTTCAGAGCAGTTTTAGATATACTCATTTTTTAAAATTTTTGAATGTTGCATTTTAAGGGAGTCTCACATTCATTTGCATCTACTGTTAAAAACATGGTTTAAAATATTACTGAAAAAATTGGCAGTAGAATTCTTGTTAAAATTATAGATTCGGAGGCCAGACTGCCCAGTTGGAATTCTAGCTCCACCACTTACTAAGTGTGACCTTCAGCAAAGTACTTCCCTGATATAAAATTAAGATCAAATAGATCTGCTCTTAGTACTGTTGTGAGGATTAAATGAGATCATGAATGTTAAGCATTTTCCCTATTGCCTGGCACATCTAAATGTTAAATAGTAGTATTACCAATTAGGGAATCTTTTTTTGTAACTGTCAGAAATCCTAAAATATTCACATGGACAATGGTGGAATGAACAACATTCCATATTTACTCCTTGGGCCAATATAATTACTTAAATATGATTCTGGCTAGTTAGTAAAAGAAACATGATACAGCTCTAATTCAGTCTAACATTCCAAGCAAAATCCTAGTTCATCTGTGTTTATCATTATTGAGAAAGATATGACGCTAGTATCCAGGCAATTAAAAAACAAGATGAGAGTTTTATTTGTTCAGCTAGATCTAAGGTCCTTATTGAACTAGTCTCTAATTTTTTTTCAAAAATATTTAATTGGAGTATTTTTTTCACAGGTCTTACAAATGCTAAGTAGCTACTCTTAGTATGTACCACATTTTTCCCTATATTTGCATATAAACATATTCCCATATTTAATCTTAATTAAAACATTATTGATAATTTATGATAAATCAGTACAATATGCAAAGCATTACTATGGCATTCACATGAAACCTAATAATCTTCTATGGCACAACTGGAAGATTTTTATGATCAAATATACTCCAGCAAATGCCATTTCATCTTATGAAGTCTGTAAAAATCAGTTCATTCAGTATTGCTAAACTGGGAACACTCTATTAATCAGCATTTCTATGCTTATCAGTATAATGATAAGGGATATTCATTAATATTTTAAAATAAATTGTGTGCAGGATTGTTTCTATGTTGTGTACCTTTTGTACTCTAATTCTTTGAACTTAATGGACTCAAGATATGTATGGTGATTTGCTATCCAGAGAATATTTGGTTAATCAAATAAGTCTATTATTTGATCATTCTAAAACAATCAGCTGACTATAGTTAATGTAACCAGCAGCAGTGGGTTTTTGTTGTTGTTTTTTAATAATAGTGTTTTCAGTCATTCATTATCCTGTTTTCAGATAGTTCTGATTTTTTAGTAGGCTTTTGGGGTGTCAAATAACTGTTTATTACAATGGATTCATATCTCTCTCTCTCTCTCTCTCTCTCTCTCTCTCTCTCTCTCTCTCTCTCTCTCTCTCTCTCTCTCTCAATATCAGGAGAAAGACAAAAAA
>CAUYQG010159109.1:0-10327 GCA_963574415.1 Tarsius wallacei | reverse complement strand
CCTGGATGAAAACAGTTCTCAAAGAGAAATATTTTGCTGATATGGAAGAGGTGAAACAAAAAATGGCAGAAGCACTAAAAGGCATCAAAATTGATGAGTTCAAAACTGTTTTGAGCAGTGGAAAAAGCATTTCAATAGGTGTGTTACATCAAACAGAGAGTACTTTGAAGTGAGAATAGATACACAATTTTTATACATAAATTCTGGTTTTTTGATGGGTCCTCCTTTATAAGGTTAGTAATCCTAATTACCTCCCAAAAGCCCCATCTCCTAATACAGTCACTTTGGAGGTTAAGATTTCAATACATGCATTCAGGGGGGACACTAACATTCAGATCATTCATAGCAAGCACCTATTAAGCACCAGAAACTGTTCTAAGCAGTGGAGATATTGTAATAAACAACATGAACAAGGCTCCCTGCCCACAGAGAGCTTATATTCTAGTGGAGGGAAACACACTATAAACAAAAAGCAATAAATAAGTGGTTTATACATCATGTTAGAAGGTAATCCGCCACAAAAAATGAGAAAATAGAGCATAGTAAGGAGAATTGGGATTGTGAGCCTGGGGCTGACTTGAGACCAGGAAGCCAGGAAGGTAACATTTAAGCAAAACTCAGGGAGACAAAGCAGAGGCAATGTGGGGACGCTTCCCATGTCTGACTCCCACAGCTGTTCACAGCTCAGAGCAATGTGCTTGGGATCTGACTGTCCTGGATTAGAGTCCTGGTACCTTGAGCAAGAAACCACCAGCCAGAGCCTCCATTTTCTCCTGAGCTTTGAACTCCCCAGGGATGTAGTGAAATGATGGACCCAATGGTGCTTTGTAGTTGGACAGGCAGGGCCCAGAGGTAAAGGGGTTCTCTCTGGCGTCCCTTCCCAGGCCCACCCCCTTCCCCAGCAGTCAGAAAACAAAATGTAACTACTATTATAGTTTTTAGCAGTGGGCTCCCTATGGCTGAGAAGGCAGTAGGAGAGTTGCTGACAGTGTTTTGTTCGGGGGAGGGGGAGAAGCTTCTCTCAGCTCCAGTAAGGATGAAACTGGGCCATGGACTGGGCCTGTGGCATTGTGGCTGTCGCCTCTGCCATGCACCACTGGGCATGAATCCACAGTGTAGCAGACCTGGAAGGAAGCCCCGTTGGGATAGATGGGGTTGCTGAAACCCAGGAATGGTGAGGTACTGGCCCAAGGGCACATAGTAAATAAGTTGAAAACACACCTGGTACTGAAGGATAGGCCTCCCGCCTCCCAAGTGGGTCATAGTGGAGCCAGGATGCTGTTTTGAGTCGGGTGAATTTATTAATAGTTATTGCCCCTGGTTTGGGCCTTTTTTCTTACTGAGGCTTCCCTTCCCAAGATTCTGGAGCCCACTGCTAAAACCTGTAACAGTAGCTACATTTTGTTCTTCCTAGAGCTACCCGTTTGTTGTCTCACAGAATCTCTCAACAACCCTGTGAGTTATCATTATTGCCCCTACTTTCGTTGATGAGGAAAGTGAGGCACAGAGAGGTTAAGTGAGTTGTCTGAGGCCACACATAGGAAGTGGAGGAGCTGGCCAATTTTGGTTGTTTTGCTCATGAGTCTTTGTATTTAGCCACTAGGTTATCCAGGCATGAGATGAGTGTGTACGTGTGTGTGTGAGTGTGGCTGAATGTGTGTGTTGGGAGAGGTTCATAGCTAACTCACAATTGTTCTTTCATGTTCTGCACAGAGGCTGCTTGGAGGGATAGGAAACATATCTAAGAGATTTTTCTGCCAGGGTCCTGTGAGGACTAGGGGCAGGGAGGTGCCTGTGGTTCAGAGTAGTGGTGACCTCATGTCCAGATCCCCTTATCCCTGCTCTAGGAAGAGCAACACACCTGGTAAGAACACATGCAGATACCATAGGGGATGTGAAGCCCTTTGCACGTGGTAAAGCCATGGTTCTACAATGGTGGTGTCTGAACCAGCAGCAACAGTATCACCTGGAAGCTTGTCAGAAGTGCAGATTCTCAGGCCCTACCCCAGTGCTACTGAATCGGGGACTGAGGTGGGGCCCAGCACTCTGTGTTGTCACCAGCCCTCCAGGGACTCCTGTTGCTGTTCAAGTGTGATCATTAGAAACGTACAGGAGAGGAGAGGCCCCACAGCATGTTGAGCTGCAGGCTTCCGTGTACATGCACACAAGTGCTTAGGGCATTGTGCTTTACAGTCTGCAAAGGGCTTCTCCCTTGTAACCTCCTCCAAGCCTCTCAACAACAAGAATTCCACCCACTTAGCAATGAGTAAACAGACATCCAGGAAGGTGAAGTCATATAGCAGCCAGTCTCTGGCAGATGCCAAGCACGGCAATCTTCTCAGACATGCAAGGCCCCTCTTAGATCCTCCCACCTTGCCCCCTGTGCCAGTCTAGGGCTCCCTGCCCACAGCAGCTTCTCAGAGGAAAAAGAGGGGATAAAGAGATGGCCATCCTCGGTTCCCTACTCCACCCTTTCACATCCTCTCCCACCCGTCAGCAGCAGCTGCAGAACAAGTTCCCTCTTCTCCAGATGAGTTCACCCGGAAAGGAAGGAGAGGGGTGCCTCAGGAAGGCAGAGGGGCTCTAGGGAGCCAATGGCCATTTTCTAGGAGATATCTAGAGGCAGATCTGGGAGCAGCAGAAAGTTCAGGCTTAGTGTCCCCTCTCCATTTTCTCTGCTGGATATGGAGGCCCCTCTAGGGTTGGCCCAGGGGACTTGACCCCAGCCCCAGTAGAGGGTGAAAGGTGGGGCTTGGGGCTGACTCTTAGCCAGGCCTGTCTTCCACTCTGGCCACATACCTGCTTCGGGGTCCCTGGCAGGGGAGCCAGGGGCTGTTCTGTCTAGCCTGCCCGAGGGGCCGGGGGGGTGGTGATAGAATGGAACAGGGAGAGGGAGAATATTGGGGTCCCCAGACATAAGGTGTACACACAGACAATAGATCATAAAAGTAGGCTTCAACCCAGAGCATGCTGGCAAACATCTAGCCCAGTCATTCTCATCCTGAGGTTTGTGCAACTTGGCAGGGGTGGGGGTGGGGGATGGGTAGGGTTCTGCTGATATATATTCTCGGCAGCCACAAGTTCTATGAGAATTGAACCTTTTTATTTTCTTATTTTGATGGTAATCTAAACATATTTTTTCTTCCACTTATAAAGACAGCTATAATTCACAACTGAAAGCCATTTTTATAGCCTGCATTCAGTTCTGAAGATACTTCTTAAGTAGGGGACACGCAGATTTGGGAGTGGGGGTCGGAGTTGTTTACCAATATCTTCTCTGAGAGTGGTTCTGTTGAAAATTTTGTCTTATAAAGGGAAAACCTGTGTATTCCACCCCAAGGTTGAGAAGCACTAATCTAGCCCAGCCCCTTTGTGTTTTGCTTGAGGACATGGGGGCTCAGAGAGGGTCAGACACTTGTTTGAGGTCTTCCAGCAAGTCCAGAGCAGAGCTGAGACTGGAAGGCCTAGCTCATGCAGCCTGGCCCAGGGCTCCCTCTGTCACATTCTGCAGGGGTGAGCTTCAGGCCAGAGTGGGGGCAGTAGGGGTGACAGAGGTGCCTCAGATGTCTCCATTACAAATTTGGCATCCCTCTTTCTGTTCATTGGGACTGCATGGACTAATTCAGCTCCTTTAAAGAGATCCAGTCAGTCAGATCGTGAATGGCAGAGAAGGATTCAAAAGCTTCATGTCATGGTGACCACTATGTCTCTGTTCTGTGACAGATACATAGATGGGTAAGGTCCAGTCCCTGCCTTTCCCCACTTCTAGACTGTTTGGGAATGAGGTGCAGTAGTGAGAATAATGACAGTGCCTCACAATTCTCCAAAGTGGACTTTTCCACCCGTAATGGCATTAACATTTACTGAACATTTTCTACATACCAGGCACATTACAACTAGGATGCCAAGATGCCATTGAGGAAGGTATGGCCACGTTTTGTAGCTGGGGAAAACAAGGCCCAAGAAGGTTAAGT
Source organism: Tarsius wallacei (assembly GCA_963574415.1). Classification (NCBI taxonomy): domain Eukaryota; kingdom Metazoa; phylum Chordata; class Mammalia; order Primates; family Tarsiidae; genus Tarsius; species Tarsius wallacei. Next base: position 6,353 of record CAUYQG010159109.1, on the reverse strand, counting down.
AAACTGACTCCAGGTGGCAGAGCCAAGCAGACTGCTTCGTGATTCCTGGACATACTTTCTTAATACACCTTGGTTTCATGTGAGCCTCACAATAGCCCTGGAAACAAGCTGGAATGGGTCATTTCTCCCATTTCACAGGAGAGGAAACTGGGGCTCAGAGAGGAGGAGGGTTGGGATCACAGCATATAAAGCTAGGAAGTGTTCTGTCTGCTGCCTGATATAGTATCTGTTCACTAGCTCCAGTATGCCCCAATGAAGACCCAAGACAGTGAGATCTTTGAGGATTTGGTAGGATGTCAGAAACAAACTTGTCACAAATCAGTGACAACAGCAAATTAGTTGCAATTATAAATTGGTTGAAAATAAAATAAATATTTCCAGTTAATGGTTTTTCATGTGATAGTAATTTCCATGCACTATGGATAAGTATATATTTTTTTCCAGCCTTTGAGCTTGTTTGTCTGTTTTCTGAATTTTAAACTTTTTATTTTGGGGGAGAATAATTTGAGAATTCATTTTCAACTGATTCTTCCTGCCTTGGTTGTTCAGCAATGTTGTTATGAACTTTGAAATTTTACCTGAGGTTCTAAGTAAATAATTGAAAAAAGCAAATGGATTGGAACTGAAATGTTTCCATCTGCTGGTTCCAGCTTCTATAAGTTTGTGCAACCTAGAATGAATATGCAACCTTTAAATGCAATACAATCTGTTTTGCAAGTGATTTGCCTTCAAGTTTTTTAAATTAATTTTTTCATCAGTGATGCCAACTTTATCTTTAGCCCACATCCTCATCAATTTTAATGTACATCCCTTTTCAATGTAAGCAGCTTTTGCTTAGCATCTTTTCAACTGTGCCATAATAATCATTTGCTACCATTGGGGACGCCACTTACTGTCAACTGAAGTGATGTGTAGTTTCAGGGATAAGCTTAGGCTGAGCTTTGTTGGTGTAATGGTGCTTGAAAGTACTGGTGAGGAAAATGCCAGTTGGCAGCATGTCCACCCACACAGGACATGAGGTGGGGTGTGAGGTGAGGGAGGCCTCTGAAGTCATTGAAGAGAATCAGTGCATATTGTTCATTTCACCCCACCTACTGCTGTCTCAATGTTTGTCTGAGACTTGGTGCTTCCAACTCTGGCTCTCTGTCAAAAATTGGCTTGAGCCTCTCTCTTGGGTGGCAGTGTTGTGGAATCCGGGTCCAGAGTAGTTGTCTACTGGCCCTGCACGCATTGATCCTTTCGTCAAAGTGAAGCAACTGCCCCCAATGCAGCTGAACAGGGGAAATAGGTGTTTTAATACATCAGAGATAACCCTCCACAAATGAAAAGAAAACTCCTTCTCTCTCAACATGAACAATACACTAAAAATGCTTCAAGTTGATGAAAAATCTACCTCAAGGTGCATCAAAATCACCAATACCTGAAAATTTAGTGCTAGGAGTATCAATTTTTCTCTAGTGTATCATTTAGAATGAACATTTCTTTCATCATTTCACTTGGAGCAAGAGCAGATCAGTTGAAACAAAGATCCTCGTCTCATTCTCCCTGGAAGTGTCTGGGCCACTGCTGGTTCCGTGGTGAAATTTCAGTCAGCTAGGCCTCACACTTCCTTCCTTCACACACATGCACCACATCTTGAACTTGAGTTTCTGCCTTCAGAGTTCTGAGAAGATGAATATGGACCAAGCAAGGTCAAATCAACACTATAGACATGGTGCATTCAAATTAGAATCTCTCTTCCTTTGACAGGTTTTTCTGTATTTTCCAAATTTTCTACAATTCTCGTGTATTACTTTTGCAATTATCGAACATAAACTTCACAATAAACAGGATGAAAACACATACTCAAAGTATAGAACCAAACCATGTACCTAACACTGTGGTAGGCACTTCCGGGTTGGGATGGTGAATCTCTATCCTGGGCTATCTGGCCCTACTGGGGGCTTACTCTCTCTGCTAATAACTGTGGTCCTCCCATGCCTCCCCTTCCCACACTGGCTTCATGTGCCAAAAGAGCCACAGAAGGAAGTAGGGAACTCCACTCTCAGTCACCAGAGGAGTAAAGTTATTAGTCTAAGGGGATACATAGTAAATTGAGACTAGGTTGGGATAAGACAGCAAAATGTAAAATAGCAGGAACAATTATTCAGTACTTGCTTTCCAAGTACCAACTATGTGCCAGCTGTGAGGGGTGCTCAAAAAGGCCAAATTCTATCATTTGAGAGGCAGTGTGATATATGGCTTAGGCACTTGAGTAAAAAAGAATGAGGCAACTCAACTCTGGCTCTACTATTTAGTGGCATGTTGAATTTAAACCTCGACTCAACTTCGGGGGAGACTCAGCCTCATCATCTATAAGATGTGGACATTGGTTATCACATCACCCTCAGAAACATGTATTGTGGTTATACTAAGTGTCTGACATACACACGCACTTGACATACATGACCTCACTGCATCTCTGCAGCAGTCATACAAGGAAGGTACTACTAGACCCCTTTGACAGATGAGCAAACTGAGGTCCAGAGGGATTAAGTGACTTGCTCAACATCTCACATCAAGCAAACAATGAGGTCAGAACTTGAAGACATGCAGGCTGACTCCAGAGTCTTTGTCTCTCTGTTGTAAGGCCCCCCATATGTACATCAAATGCTGGGCCAGTACCTGTTCTGGAACACAACAGGTGTCAAACCCAAGCTGGTCCACTGCCCTTGAAGATCTCCCAGTCCAAGTGGGAGAGCAGAGGAAAAAGGGAGAGGCTATATGCAGCTCAGGAAATTATTTCCACCCCAAAGACTAAAGACCTTTCTTGGCAGGTAATCTTCTCCTGCTTCCCTTTCCTTGACCGTCTGACAAGGCAAGAGGCCCTCTTCTCCCTGCCCCCTCCCCCACTTCAGACCTTTCCACCCCCTCCCCATGGTCTGTCTGTCTGGCCAGTCTGTCTCCCCAACCCTGGTGTGGCATTAAAAATTGAAACCTCCTTTGAAGAGAAAACAGTTTAATAAAAGCTCCATCCATTTTTCATGAGAGGGTCAGGAGAAGGATGGTGAAGAGAGGAAAGGCAGGATGGGGGAGATAAGCAGGGGGGAAGGCAGTGAGGGTCTTGGGGAATCTCTGGTAGGAACTCAGCAGAACAAGGGCCAGGAAGTACCTCCTACCACTTACCTGCAGCTCTGATGACCCCAATACCCTCTTCTCATTTTCTGTCAACAGGATCCAGGCTGGGCCTGTTGGTGTAAGGTGAAGAAGCATGGCTTCCTCTTTGGGGGAACCTCCTGCCCTTTCTTTAGGGAAGGCCTCAGAGGATCTGGACTGCACTCTTTCAGAGGGAGGGGGCTCTAGATTACCTGTGGCCTGGGGAACCCACCTCCATACCAGAGCAGCTTCCGAGGTTGGATAAGATGAGGCCTGTCACTTGAGCCCTGGCCATACGTTTGGCACCCAGAAGTCCAGGCAGGACAGAACCTAGCCAGAGTCCCAGGCTAAGCACTAAGCAGGGGGTTGAGCTTTGGGAAGATCCCCACAGAGAGGATGGGACATGAGGGAGCCAAGGAGATTTGGGTCTAAACCCTGGCTCATGTTCTTTGAACTTTAGAGCCTTTTGTAACTACAAAAGACAGAGTGACATTCACTGTGTTGCCCAGCCTCCATCTTTTCTTATCTCTCCCACCCCAATAAAGACAGATCCACCCAGGAAACAGATCCCACAGGCTGGCTCTCACAGGAGAGCTGTGCACCTAGGTTTAGCAACAAGTTCCTGTCTCTGTTATACATATGATTGTGTGCATGCGTATCTACACATGCCAGTGTGTGAATACAGGGGCATATGCATGAGTGTACATAGCCAGTTGTATGTATGTACATGTGTGCATGTGTGTGTGAGCTAGGATGTGGGCTGGTGCCCATGTGTGATTGTACATGTTATCACTGCTCCCTGCTTCTGAACAGGCACGAGCCCCTCCCCAAGTGCATGCCAGGGTGTGGGTGGGCTGGGAAAGGTGTATAAGTGAGTAATGGGAAAAGTGGAAAGGAGGACAGACCCCAGAGAATTGAGTAGGCCCTGGGCCTGGAAGGCAGGTAGCCCCGGATGCGCCAGCCCCAGCCACAAATCTGTTCCCTGTGGGCCCTAGGAATTGAGAAGGATTTGCTTCCTTAGCTTCCCCAATGGAGGAGGGCAGTAGGGTGTGTGTATATTTATGTAGTGGCAGGGTCTCTGCTTGTCAGCAAGGTCAGGAAGGGTTTTAGGGGACATTCTGGAGTGATCACTGGGGAGGAGGCTGAGAGACTTGTTGACGGTACTTCTTCAAGTCTGGGAGTTCAGCTTTCAGTCAAAGCCCCAGTTATTCTTCCATCCAGCCAGCCAATACATATTTACTTGCAGGAATTTTATCAGGACATTGAGCAGGCAGATACAGTCCTGCTCTTTAAGACCACCAACCCTAGTGCATTCTTGGCTCTTCTCCACAACTTCATATACCCTACCTCCTCCATGGCCCTGTAAGGCAGGCAGCAGCTCTTCAGGCCAGGGGGTCGGAAGACACAGAGTCTGACTTTCATTCACCTGTGACTGTGGGCAAGTTACTCTTCCTGCCAAGCACTCTGTTTTCCCATTTGCATTGGGAGGGGTTGCGTGAGGATGTGTCCAGAGGCCCTTCCTTCTTCAATGATTGCTGCCTCTGGACACACTAAGACCTAGGACTGACAATTCCTGAGGATTTTTTCCTTGGTCAATGGCTCTGGGTGGCCTTGGGCAATTGAAGGCATCTCTTGAAGCTCAGTTTTCTCAAATGGAAAAAGGGAATAGGAAAACCATCTTGCTCAGAAGATCTTTGGAGGCATTCATTGTGGACACTCTTATATACACAAGTCCTGGCACAGAGCCTGTGGGCCTTGAGCAGCATGAGGCCATCAAGCTTCGGTCAGTTGTAGCACCCTTGACAGTGTCCCCAGTCCCAGGGCCGGGCTCCTCTCCTGTGCATGCTGAGTCAGGGGTGTGAGTTGAGGCAGTACAGGTTGGCAGCTGAGGATGCTAGTCTGGGTCATGAGGAAATCTAGCAATGAAGCCAGCCCACGTGTGGGCTCCACTTGTCTCCTCATTGCCACCTTAGCCCAAAGTGGGGAGGTTCCTAGAGGCCCCAGGGCAGAAAAAAAGGGGTGGTTGCAGCACCCCCAATTCACTGCCCCCTCAGGCATCCCCTAAATGAGAATGCCAGAGCTGGAGAATAGCTTTGGGCATTTAGTCCCTTGCAGGTGGCAGGGCCAGGAAATGAAGGGGTCTAGGAGGCTGACAGCCATGAGCTTGAGCCCTGTTCCCTTCTTCTGTTTCTCAACTGCCCTCTCCTCTCTCCACCCCCACCCTCCACAGAGGAAGGAGGCTCTCCTCCTCTCAAGTCCAAGCAGCCCATCCCCCAGGGGACCATACTCCAGTAATGATCTCCCCTCTCCTGGCTCCTTGCCCTCAGCCTGCAAATACATTCCAGTTTTTCCCATCTGAAAACCTCTCCTCCACCCTGTTGCCCCCTCGAGCTCCTGCCCTTCTGCTGGCCTACTCTTTCACGGCCAAGTGTCTGGAAACAGTCGGCTGTGCTCACTGTCTCCTGGCCTGGCCTGCCTCCCACTCCCTGCTGTCACTGCAAAAACCAGTGATGTCTGGGTGACTGAAGGTCAACCCCTCCCCCCACCTTTGGGGCCTTGACAACACCCTCCTGGCGTCTTGACACGCTTGCCTGCCCCCTTCTTGCAGGGCTCCTTCCTGGTTTTCTTCAGAATTGTGCTCTCCTCGTCCTCCTGCCTCTCTGCTAGTTCTTTGCGGGCTCCTTCACAGCTTCCCTTGGACGCCTCTTCCCCTTCCAGGTCTCCCACCGGCAACATTCTTCTAGTCTTGTGGCCTCAGCTCTCCCTGTGTGTGGAGAGTGGGCATGTGAGGCTAGGACCAGGAGAGGTGAGGGTGAAGAATAGGCTGCCTCTGAGCTCCTCCAAGCCACAGGCTATGGTTTAGTCAGCCTGCGTCTGAGTTTCCACTGTCCCTTCTCTTCTCTCTCCTTCCCTCTCTTCCCACCTCCATTCACCTTGTTTTCTACCCACCGTGTTCCGAGGTCTTACTACATGCTAAGGGCTCTGTCCTGTAGGAGGGCTCAGCAAGGAGGAGGTCGGCAGAATCGGAGCTGAGAAAGCAGGGGGGGAATGGTAAGGGATAAGCAAATAGGCAGGCAGTGCCCTGGGACCCCTGGGGTGGACTTGCGGTTTTATTCCAAGTGAGACAAGAGGCTGAGGTGAGGGGGTGGAGAGAGGAGAGGGCAGTTTAGAAACAGAAGAAGGGAACAGGGCAGAAAAAAAGGGGTGGTTGCAGCACC
>CAUYQG010159106.1:0-16002 GCA_963574415.1 Tarsius wallacei | reverse complement strand
GCCAAAACAACCTGTACATACTAAGTGCATTTGGTCAAGTATCAAGTTGAGGTTCTGGATCTCTTTGTTGATTTTTTGCCTTGATTATCTATCTTGGATTTTTAGTGGAGTATTTACGTCCTCAGCAATAATAATGTTAGTCAATATCTTTTTAGTTTACTTTGCGGTTGCTTTATGAACATTGGTGCTCCTGTGTTGGGTGCATCTAAGTTTAGGATGGATATTTCTTGTTGAAGCATTGAAATTTTTATCGTTATGTAGTGTCCTTCTGTATCTTTTTAAATTTTTGATAGCTTAATGGTTGTTTTGGCTGATATTAAGATCATGACTCCAATCTTCTTTTGTGATACATACACCTAGAAATTCATTTTCCATCCTCTAACTTTAAATCTGTGTGCCTCTCTTGTGATATGAGTTTCCTGGATGCAGCAAATTACTGAGTCATGGTTGTTGTTGTTTTTTTTTCTAGTTTGCCATTCTATGTTTATTCAGTATTGCATTTAGTCCATTCACATTCAGACTGATTATTGAAATGTGTTTGTTTATCTCCATCATAAGTTCTTATAAAGTTTTTTCTTTGTTTATTTGTTTTCTTATAGCTTTTGTGTTGATGGACGTGTGTTGTTTTTAAGTTGCAGTGTATTTTATGTTGATTCTGTATTCTCCTGTTTTCCTGGAAAGTGTGTGATCATTCTTTTTTTTTTTCTTTCTTCTGTGCTTAATATCTTTTTAAACATCTTCTGGAGAGTTGGTCTGGAAAGTGCATAATCTCTTTTAGATTGGATGTTTGGGAAGAATTTTAATTCTCCAGCACTGATGAACCTGAGCTTGGCTGGGCAGGAAATTCTTGGTTGAAATTGTTTCTTTGAGGACTTTGAATATGGAACTCCAGTCCCTTCTAGCTTGTTGTGTTTCTGCCAATATGTCTGCTACCATTCTGATTGGTTTTTCCTGGTAGGTAGTCAGACCTTCTCTCTTGTTGCCCTCAGTATTTTTTCTTTTGTGCCTACTTTGTGTATGTGAAGTACTCTATATCTAGGGGTTGGTCTTCTCATATGATGTTTTGTGGGGTTTCTCTGTATCTCTTGTGTTTGACTGGTCACATCTCTATTGAGATGGGGAAAGTTTTCTTGGATAGCCACCTGAAATACTTGCTCCAATGTGTTCTCTATTTCCCTTTCTTCTTCTGGGATACCAACCAGGCATAGGCTCAGCCTCTTTATATAATCACAGATCTTTTGGAGGCTTCATTCTTTTTTTCTGATTTTTGATCCATGTTTTTGGCAGAGCAGGTTAATTCCATGTTTTGGTCTTTAATCAAGCAAACTTGATTGATTAATTCTGCTTTCCATACTTGTCATCTTGTTATTTATTTCCTGGATAATAATTTTTTTATGGCGAAAATTTCTGTTACAAGTTCTTTCAGTGTTGCATCTTGTCTTTCTTGAGTCTTATTCACTCTTTCCATCCATCCCCTAACCCGTGTTTTATTCTTGGGCCTGTTGTTAGTGACTTCCGTTGTTTGTGCTCTGAGATCTGATTTTGCAGGCATTTTGTCTTTGTTTCACTGGGAATTCCTTGTGGTCTTCCATTGGTTTTTCCTCATTTGTGACATATCTCTTTCTTTTGTCTTTAGTTCCATTATCCAGTGGAAGTGAGAGAGGCCTTTAGTTCTGATATTTTCTCAACCCTCTACTCTTCCTTGATCAGGGCTCTGAATTTGCTCTTTTTTGAAACATGACTGTGAATGGGAATCTTTGCTGTCTCTTGCAGTGTTGAGAGTCAAATAAGGTGGGGAATGGGAGCTAGGATTCAAAAATGTCTTGCAAATCACAATAATTACTGATTGTGGAATGAGTTCCTTGTGACCCACTCCCCATCACCACTCTGTGATAATTCAATGGGTATGTGTATGCACACCCATAGTTCAATATACAGTGCCGTCCATGAGAGAACAAGAACAAGTAGAATTAAATAAGATGGACAAAAATAACAAAATACAAACAAACATGGAAAAACAAGAGCAGAAACCAAAGCACAAACAAGCACACACACATACACACAACAAAACAAACTGGAAAAAAAAGTTAAACAACAGCAAAAAAAAAAAAACCAAAACAGGAAAATCAAAAACACACGCAGACACACACACATATACCCAACAAAAAAATGAAAGGAGAAGAAAAAAGAAAAGAGACAGAATAAAAAAGGAATTCAAATCAAACCATCACACATACATTAACATACACATTAAACTAAAAAAGAGGGAAAAATCCAAAACTGAAAGATGAACACTCAATTATTCATGTACACACAGAAAGAGAAAACAAAAAATGAAAGAAGAAAGAAAGAAAAAAGGAAGAAAGAAAAAAATGAGAAAGAAATAAAAGGTGGTAGTTGGCAATGCAGATCAAACCCTCATATATACATTTATGCCTAATGAAAAAAATTTTTTTAAAAAGCAACCAAAAAAGCAACTTGCTCTCTTGCAGCATGTTCTGTAATAGTTCCTCTCAGCTGCTCACAGATATGCCCCTTTGCTCTCACCTGTGGAGCTGCGGTCTCATTCACAAACTCACCAATGTCTGGCCTGGGGAAGGAGGAGTAGGAGGGGGCAGTGATTTTGGGTGGGACTTTAGTCCTCCCATCCCACACATGTATGTTCAGGGATCCTATCCAGTGGGGAAGTGAGGGAGTTTCTTTTCTTCACATACTGGCTGATAGATGTCCCAGCCATGCTTATACTGGAGTTGAGTCCTCCTATCATGGTTGAAGTTCAGGCTTCACCTGAGTTCATACCTCTCAGTCATGATGCCACCATGTGGGTCTGACATTCAGAGGACTGCTGAGGAGGAGGGGGTTGGGTCAGCCCTGGACTCAACACTGATATCTTCAGGGGTCTTTCTCATTCTTTTCTGGTCTCACCCTTTGTCCCATGGCTGAATCAGGGTAGGGGGTGGGACACCTCAGACCCAGCACTTGTCCTGTCCCTCCAGAGTTTGTGCTTCTTGGGTATTCCCTCTGGATCATAATCAACCTCTGAGCAGTTAATACACCTGTAACGGAGATTGGGTCTGTTGCTCCATGGTGAGCAAGTCAGACCAATTTCTTGCCCAGTTTTCAAGATGGTGGCAGGGTGCCTGGTTCATCTTCTCCAGTAGGGCTCTGCCTCTGGGCTCACTTGTTGTGCTCCTTCTGTAGCCCTTGCTTCCACTCCCCTTCCGGTAACTGGGGAAAAGACACTCATAACACCCCACCAGAGGGGAAAACCCTGACCATACAAGATTGGGAGGGGACGCCTGCAGACCCACCCACCCCCAATAACTTTCCTCCTTCCCTGGTCCGAACACTGGGGAGAAAGTAAATGAGGCAGAAGCTCTGTGGAGACAGCAGAAAAGCAAATGAGAAGGACAATCACAGAACCTGCCACAAGAAAGCAGGGTTTGTTTTTTTTAAATCTGTTTGTTTGTTTTTCTACTTTTCTAATGTTTTTCCTTTGTGCATGAATATCTATGTGCAGGTTGGATCTGCATCCACCCCCTTTTTTTCTCTCTCTCTTCTTTTGTTTTTTGTTTTCTGTTTATGTGTATATGGAATGACTGAGTGTTCATCTTTTGGGTTTTTTTGGGGGGGTTGCTTTTTTTTTTCTTTCTTTAGTTTAATGTGTGTATTAATACATGTGTGACGGTTCAGTGTGACTTCCTATTTTTTATTCTTTCTTTCTCTTTTTCTTCTCCTTTCATTTTGTGTTGGGTGTGTGTTACATTTCCCTGTATTTTTGTTATTGTAATTTGGTTTGCTATACTTTGCTGTTATGCCAGTTTGATTTGGTGTGTATGAATGTGTGTTAAATTGCTTTTTTCTTTGGTTTCTGCTTTCATTGTTCTGTGTTTTTTATTCATATTTTAAAAATTAAAAAAAATGTTGTCCATCTTATTTCATTCTACTCTTCTCTATTCTCCTCATTACTATTATTATGTCTTGGACTCAGGGGGTACACACATGAACCAATTGCACTGTATTATAGAGTGGTAGTGGGGAGTGGGGCTCAGGGAACCCATACCACAATCAGTGAACATTGTGATTTTCAAGTATTTTCTGAATCCTAGCACATCATACTCCACCTAATTTGATGCTCAAACCTACAAGAGACAGCAAAGCTTCCCATCCACAGTCCTGTTCCAAAATAGAACAAATACAGAGCCCTATCCATGGATGAATAGAGGACTAAGCAAACATCAGAAGTGAAGGCTTCTCTTGCTGCCACTGAATAACAGAACTAAAGAGAAAGAAAGAGATCTATTACAAATGAGGAGAATCCAACAAAGACCACAGGTAATTCCCAGTGAATCAAAGACAAAATGCCTGAAAAATCAGACCCCAGAGCCCAAACAATGGAAGTCACCAACAATTGGCCCCAGAATATGACAGAGATTAGGGAATAAATGGAAAGAGTGAATAAGACTAAAGGAAGACAAGATGCAAAATTGAAAGAACTTGTAGCAGAGATTTTGGCCATAAAAAAATTCATCCAGGAAATAAATAACAAGATGAAAAGCATGGAAAGCAGAATTAATCAAGCAGAGGAAACAATCCCAGAACTTGATGATCAGAACATAGAATTAACACTATTTATAAAAAACATAGAAGAAAACTCAGAAGGAAAGAACAAAGACATCAAGAGGTGTGAAATTATATCATATCAAGAGACTTAAACTATGCTTGATTGGTATCCCAGGAAAAGAAAAGGAAATAGAAAACACCTTGGAAAAAGTATTCCAGGAGATTATCCAAGAAAACTTTCCCCATCTCAACAGAAATGTGACCAAACAAACACAAGAGATACAGAGAGCCCCCACAAAACATCAAATGAGAAGACCAAGCCCTAGAAACATAGTAACTAGCCTATACAAAGTAGGCACAAAAGAAAAAATACTAAAGGCAACAAGAGAGAAAAGTCAGACTACCTACCAGGGAAAACCAATCAGAATAGCAGCAAACATATTGGCAGAAACTCTACAAGCTAGAAGAGCTAGAATCCAATATTCAAAGTCCTCAAAGATAAAAAATTTCAACCAAGAATTTCCTACCCAGCCAAGCTCAGGTTTATCAGAATAGAGAGTTAAAATCCTTCCCAGTCATCCAATCCCTAAGAGATTATACAGCTTCCGGAGTAGCTCTACAGGAAATGCTTTAAAAGGTATTAAGCACAGAAGAATGAAAAAAAGAATGACCACACACTTTCCAATGGAACAACCGAACACAGAATCAAAAAAGAATACATCACAACTGCAAACTTGAAACAACACACATACAACAATGCAAAGCTAAAAGACAACAAACAAAAAGCTTTATAAGAATCTCATGATGGAAATATTCAATCACATTTCAATAATGGCAAACTGAATAAAAACCATGACCCAATTATTTGCTGGATCAAGGAAACCTATCTCACCACAAGGGATGCACACAGACTCAAAGTTAGGGATGGAAGATGAGTTTCTAGGCAAATGAATCACAAAAGAAGGCAGGAGTGACAATCTTAATATCATACAAAACAACCATTAAGGTATCAAAAATTAACAAAGATATTAAAGAACACTATATAATGATTAATGTTTCAATTCATATATTATTAACAACCCAAGATAGATCATCAAGGCAAAAGTTCAACAAAGAGATCAGGAACCTCAACTTGATGTTTGACCAAATGGATTTAATCTATACCAACAGAATATTCCACCCAACCACCCCCAGAATATACATTCTATTCACCACCATATGGAATATACTCCAAGATCAATCACATCCTTGGCCATAAATCAAGCATAAACAAATTCCATAAGGTTGAAATATTCCCATGCTCCTTCTCAGACCACAGAGGAATAAAAGTAAATATCAACACCAACAAAATTCCTCCCAAATCCACAAAGACATGGATACTAAACAGCATGATGCTGAAGAACTATTGGGTCAATACCAAAATCAAAATAGAAAGTGAAGATTCCTGGAAACAAATGAAAATGAAGAAACATCCTACCAAAACCTCTGAGACGCAAAAACAGTTCTAAGAGGAGAATTTATATCTCTACGAACACACATCAAGAACATGGAAAGATCACAAGTTAACAGCCTAACAAATTGTCTAAAGGAGCTGGAAAGACAAAACCACCAAAATCCTAACTCAAGCAGAAAAATTCAGAACATCAAAGTAAAAGCCCAAATACAGGACATAGAAGACAAAACTATCATAGAAAAAAATCAACAAAACCAAAAGCTGGTTCTTTGAAAGAATTAACAAGATTGATGGACCCATAGCCAGAATGATCAAAAAAAGAGAGAAAAATCCCAAATGAGCACAAATGGAAATACAAAAGATCAAATCTAAACTAAACCAAAGAAATATAGAAGATTATCAGAGATAACTATGCACACCTGTATGGAAACAAACTTGATAACATAAATTTAATGGAGGACTTTCTAATATCACACAACCTCCCAAGGTTGAAACAAAAAGACATTGAGACCTTAAATAGACCCCTAACAACCCAGGACATTGACTCCATCATAAGAAATCTATTTATTAAAAAAAGCCCTGGACCAGATGGCTGTCCAGAAAAATTCTACAAAACATACAAGGAGGAACTGATACCAATCCTACTGGAAGTATTCCAGGCAATTGAGTAAGATATAATTCTCCTCAAGTCATTTTATAAAGCTAATATCACACTGATACCCAAAACAGGTAAAGATCCAACAAAAAAATACAACTACAGGCCAATATACTTAATGAACATTGATGCAAAAATTTCCAACAAGTTTATAGCAAATCATATCCATCAACACATCTAAAAAGTCATACACCATGACCAGGTAGTCTTCATCCCCAGAATGATGGATTGTTTCAACATCCACAAGACCATAAATGTAATTAAATACATAAACAGATGTAAAAAAAGAACCACATGATTATATCATTTGATGCAGGAAAAGCTTTTGATAAAATCCAGCATCACTTCTTTATAAAAACCTGTAAACACCTATGCATTGAAGGAACATACCTCAAAACAGTAAGTTCCATCTACGATAAACCCACAGCTATCATATTGCAAAAGGGGCAGAAACTGGAAACATTTTCCCTGAAAACTGGAACAGGACAAGGCTGCCCACTCTCACCCATCTTGTTCAGCATTGTGTTGGAAGTCCTAGCTAGAGCAATTAGACAAGAGAAGGAAATCAGGGGTATCCAAATAGGACAAGAAAAGTTAAGTTATCCCTCTTTACTGACGATACGATCCTATACTTCAAAAATCCAAGAGAATCTGTCAAAAACCTCCTTGCACTGATAGAGACCTTTGGCAAAATCTCGGGCAACAAAATAAAAGTGTAAAAGACAGTGACATTATACACTTAAACAAACAGAGAACCAAATAAAAAGCATAATCTCATTCACAATAGCCACAATAAAAATAAGAAATACCTTGTCATCTTCCTAAACCGAGAAGTTAAAGGCATTTGCAATTAAAACTACAAAACTCTGCTCAGAGAAATCCAAGAAGAAACAAACAAATGAAAAAAGATTCCATGCTCGTGGATAGGAAGAATCATCATTGTTGAGATGTCCATCCTACTGAAGGCAATTTACAGAGTCAACGCAATACTCATTAAATTACCAACATCATTCTTCTCATACTTGAAAACAACAATACAGAAATTCACATGGAAACAAAAATGATCACAAATAGCCGAAACAATCCTTAGCAAAAGAAAAATAAGCAAGAGGTATCACATTTCCAGACTTCAAACTTTACCATAAGGTTACAATAATCAAAACAGTCTGATACTGGTACAAGAACAGGCCCAATGGAACAGTACTGAGATTCTGGAAGCAAAACCTCAATTTCTCAACCAACTCGTCTTTGACAAAGCCTCCAACAACAACCACTGGGGAGAGGATAACCTATTTAGTAAACGCTGCTGGAAAACTGGCTGATCACATACAGAAGATGGAAACAGGACCCCTACTTACTCCCTTACACAAAAATCAACTCTAAATGAACCCAGCTAAGAACAACTTCTTTTTATCCCCGATGGATGAACTCTGAATTTCAGTCAGCCCTCTTCAATGAGAATTTTTAGCCTAGTCTACCTCTGCATTAGTTGTGCCCAGATATGTTTTAAGTTCTGGCAGTATGAAAGATTTTAGCTTTTAAAAGGGTCTTGGGTACAAGCATTACTACCACATTATATTTTAGACTGAAGCTGAATCACTTATATTATCTCCTCAGTCTCTACAAGAGTTTTTTTGTGAATAATAATTAATCTTTAGCTAATTTGTTGAAATAAGCAACCACTGAATATGTATTCTGTAACTCACTTAGTTCACGTACGGATCTTTCCCATTTGAAGCTCAATCTGTTGATGTTATTGCTTTGAACAATTAACGTATATCCTCCAGGAATTCTCATAATCTATTCCAGGTGTCAGATTTTTTTTTTTTTGTAAAAGGTTGAAGAGTAAATATTTTAGACTTTGTGTGCCTTAGAGTCCCCACTTTTGTAGCACTGTAGACAATACATAAACAAAGTAGTAGGTGTTTCAATAAAACTTCATTTAAAAAAACAGGTGATATGATGGGCCCTCTTGCTCACCACAAGTCTTATCCATTCTGGTAAATTTAGGTTACCTTCCTAAATCATTTCTAAAATCTTAGTCATTTCACTGTTTAAAAGCAAACAAATAAACAAGTTCATAAATAGTCATTGATAGTAATTAATTTGAGGAATAAAGTCTCTACTTCTTTTTATATAATGTAACTCTCTCTTTGTGACAATACTCTTCATTAGAAATTAAATAATACACGCTATTTTTTTGACAAGGAAATGGATTCTCAAAGAAGATGGTAGGTCTAAATGGACTGTTAAATGCCTGCATTTTCCCTTCTTCCACCACATAGCTCAACCTCTACTATTGAACACTAACGGTCAACACCAAAGCCACCTTTTAAATGTAAGTGGCTGGAAACTGGAAGATGTTATAGGAAGGCTTAAAATTTACAATCAGACCTATTGGGATTTGAATCTCAGATCTTGTGTTTGCTAATTGTATATATTTGAGAAAAATAGCCAGACAATCTGCCATTTTTTCATGAATAAAATGTAATGTATATTATCTCTCTTAGCAGAAGGCTTAAGATAGTAAATGAGACGGGCATTTACAACTTCAGTTTAGGCATTATTATTTAACAGTAATCATAATCTTTAATGTGTAATCAAACTTTTCTAACTAAACTAATTGTTTGAACCCTACAATCAGAACTTTTATACCTAAACTATTCATTCTGACTTTTAATAATGTAATTGCTTGTATTATTTTGGTATCTTTTTTTTTTTAATTGAGTTGGAGTCTCACTCTGTCTCCCAGACTGGAGTGCAGTGGCCGCTCCCGGCCACCGCAGCCTCTACCTGCTAGGCTCCAGCAATCCTTCCTCCTCAGCCTTCCGAGTAGCCGAAATTACAGGCGCGTGCTACCATGCCTGGCTGATTTTTTGATTTATTGTAGAGATGAGGTCTCGCAAAGTTGCCCAGGCGGGTCTCGAACCCGCGGGCTCAGGCAATCCATTCACCTCAGCCTCCCAAGGCATGGGATTACAGGTTGAGCCACAGAGCCCGGGTATTTTGGTATCTTTAAAGTTTATTTTGTATTTACCTAACTAGAGGAATTCCATAAGCTGGGACTCTGCCTTTCACTACTTTTGTATATGCTAATGGATTAATTCTGCAAATATAAATCCTGACCTATATTGAGAAAATCAATGCTTATTCTGAACTGTAAGGCCATTATTACACTTTCTTTTTTATCTGCCACACCATACCAAGCATCGAGTATCCATATTATTAAACATCAAGAATTAAAGTTATGAGAGGCTTAAAGTTTGCAACTCTTCTTCAACAACTCAACTAACGACTTCAAGATTTCAATTACTTTATGTTTAAAAATGGCACTAACTACACCTTCTCTATTTGGACACCAAAAGTAAAATAATTTTAATAAAAAAGGTAATATGGAAAAGTTAGATACTGTTGTTTTCGTCATTAGGGAACATGTATTTATAGTAAAATTATAACTCATCCAAGTTTAAAGCAATCTCAGCATACGAATATAGAGAAGGAAGAAAATCATCAAATAGAATTAGGAGAAGGTAGACTTCAGCTAATCATAAGGAGGAATTCTTAAATGATTTGAACTGTCTTAAAATAGGCTTATTGAGACGTAGTGAGAGTCATGTTACATTAAATGTTCACACCAAACCTGGGTGACTAGTTCTAAGAGATTCATCAAGATACATCAAAATTTCAACTTTTAAGCCTATTACAACTTGGATAATCTACTTATTTTAGAAGACTAAGAAAAGTCAAATAGAAGATTTTAAAAAATAAGTACAGAACTTCTCTTTTTTGCCAAGGTGGTGTATCTGGGACTGAACCTATCCGCCCACTAAAAACTACAAATTAGAACAATATGACTTTCCAATATAACATAGGAGGCAGAAATACAAGAGGAGAAAATGTTCTATCTGCAAACACCTCGTGGGCAGCAGATACATTAAGCTGGCAGGAAGTCCAGAAAACTTGCTTATTGGAGAAGATGGACTTGATAGTCATATAAGACTGAAATAGTTATAATATATAAAGAAGGATACAGATAAGCAGATCTGCATCAAAAAAGAAAACGAGACATAATTCTGCTTGTGGGCTTCATTGTCTTTTGATGAATTGTAAGACATGCAAGAAGAAGGTGAAGGTGAAACTTCAAGAGAAGGAAAGATGGAAAAGTTGTAAAGTAAAAAGTTCCCAGGACTTACAAAGGATGGGACACATTCAAGCTCTGACTGGTCAGAATGAAGAATACATATCAAACACAAAGACCCTTAATGGATAACACAAATTTTTTAAAAAACACGTCAGAGGTATAGCTAAACTTGTCCTAGAGTAATAGTCTACTCTATTTCCAAATTCAGAATTATTGAAAGAACATGACACAATAAGATCAATATATTACATAAGTAACCTAACTGCTTAGAATCACAAAGTCCAACATTCTTCAAAAGAATACTATACATAATTGTCACAAACTTAGAAGCAGCCAAGATATTTTTCAAGGGATGAATAAATACATATACTGAGGTACATAGAGACAACAAAATATTATTCACCACTAAGTTGAAACAGGTTACTAAGTCATGAAAACATATAGAAAAGAATTAAATGCTTGTTATTTAATGAAAGAAACCAATCTAAAAAGGTTATACACTGTGTTATTCTAACTATATGACATTTTAAAGGTAAAACTATGGAGACAGTGAAAAGATCATGGGTTATTAAGGAAGAGAATAAATAGTTGGAGCATAGAGTGTCTGTAAGGCAGCAACATTATTACATATAATGCTATAATAGTGGATATATGTCATAATGCATTTGTTCAAACCCATATAATATACAACATCAAGAGTAAACCCTAAAGCATAAACCATGGACTTCAAGTGATTAATATGTGTCAGTGTAGGCTCATTAATTGCAACAAGTATACCACCCTGGCGGGGGATGTTGATAATGGTCGTAGAGCTTATGCATGTATGTATGAGAGTATGGGTATATAGGAAGTCTCTGTACATTTTTTTCAATTTTTCCATGCACCAAAAATTGCTCTAAAATATAAATTACAAAATAGCAAACCAGCACTTTATCGTGTAAAGTTGACAGTGCACTACATCTAATGAAAAATTACTATCCTGTCAAGAACAGTGTCAATCTTAAATAATGACATTCAGAAAATATTATTAACTATAGAGTTTATCAGAGTGCAAAGCTTGAGGATAACCACTTGGGAAGCACTGACTCCATATGAATGGGGCCAGTGGTTCAAAACAGAGAAGTAAGGTTTCCCTTAAATAGGCAGAAACAGAGAAATTTTAGCAGAATTATAGCATTTTTTATATAAGACCAGTGCATATATTACAGTGATTTGATTGGTTATAGATTTCTTTCCAACAAAGATTACTTTATTACTTTTTGAGTCAGAGGAATAGATCTGAGATCTTATCTCTAATATCATTTGCTTTTCCTTATTATTTACAAGAAAAAAAATCATAAGTTATACCTGCATGTCCTGTGACTCAGGTCACACAGCTGCATTTCTCTCAAGGCTTAGAATAATTTAAAGTTCTAACAGCTTTAAGTTTGAATTACCTAATTTCACAGTGGGAAGATGTGACACTTAAGCTGGTAGAAGATCAGTAAATAAAAACATATTCAGAAATAAGTAAAACGATTGAATTAGCAGATAAACTTTTTAAAACTATTAGAAACCTGTTTTGTGTTCACAAGAATTTCAAGCATGATGTAAAAACAATGATGAAAGAAATAGAAAAAATTTTTTTAAAAAGGAGCCAAATGTGAATTCTAGATATGAAAAACACAGTGTCAGAAAAATTAATATGTAGATAGAATTAAGACAGATTAACTATAGCAGGGAGAAAAAAATTTTAACAACCTTGAAATCAAGAACTAGAAACTGCATAAACTTTAGTACAGTGTCTTAGTTCATGTTGCTGGAACAAAATAATGTAGCCTGGGTAATTAATAGACAACAGAAATTTATTTTTTCACAGTTTTACATCCTGAAAATTTCAGGATCAAGGTGCCAGCAGAGTCATTGTATGCTGAGGGCTGCTCTGTGATTCAAAATGACAACTTATTGCTGAGTTTTCCAGAGAAGACAGATGCTGTGTTCTCACATGATAGGAGGAGTAAGGCCAAAAGGACTGAATAGCTGTTCCCTTACACCCTTTTAAAAAAAATAATAGGTATTAATTCCATCCATGAGGGAGAAGTCCTCATGTCTTAATCACTTCCTAAAAGGTTCCATCTCTTAACACCACCACAATAGGGGTTAAGTTTCAATTCAAATTTTAGAAGGAGCACATTTCAAGCATAGCACACACAGAGAGAAAAAAAAGCCTAAAATTATAAACAGTGTCAAAGTGATCTGTTGGATTCTATCACGCAGTCTAAAATATAAGTCTTCAAATGAGAGAAGAAAAAGATACAGAAAAAAATGTGAAGATAATGGCTGAGTTTTCACAATTTTAGAAAACATATAAATTGACATATCCAAGAAGCTCAAAAAAAAAAAAGTAAAAGAAGGCTAAACACAAAGGAAACCACACAAAGGCATGTAATAATCAAATTCCTGAAAGCCATAGATAAAGAGAAAATTCTTCAAATCAACTGGGGGGAAGATACATACAGAATATTAATCATTTTATGAATATATATATATTTTATATATATATACACACACACACATAAATGTATTTTATATATATATTATATATGTATATATACATATTATATATATAATACCCAGTAAAGATATCTTTGAAAATGAAGGTGAAATGCTTTTTATTAAAAAAAAATGAAAGCTAAGAGCATTTCTTCATCAGCTAACTTGATCTAAAAGAAACATTTAAAATGTTCTTTAGACAGAAGGAAAATGATTTGACAAAACATGGGTCCACACAAAGAACAAAGCTCACAAGAAATAGCACATAAATGGATAAATATTAAAAACAAACTTCGGTTCTGTTTTAGTAATGGCCGAGTAGCTTATATGAGACTAAATGTCCAAATAATAATGGATGAAAACTGGGAAAAAAGTAACAATTTTAAGACACCAGGAAGCAGTCAAAGTAGATATAAACTGGACAAGATTTGTCTTTCAAAAAACAAAAAGAATCTTCAAGACAGAGTTAAAATGAAACATTACATATAAAAGAACACAAATAATAAAGAGAGCTGACATTTCATCACACAAACGAGAGGTTAAAAGATAATGAAATGACATCTTTAAAATGCTGAGAGAAAATAAAAAAAAAACACTGTCAACATAGCATTTCACACAAAGCAAAAACATATTTCAAAAATAAATACATTTTCAGATAAACAAAAACTTTTATATCAGATATACACTACAGGAAATATTGAAATTCTTCAGACTTAAGGGATATAAAATGATAAGGAAATTTGTATATCTACAAGATAAAAAGAACAGCACTAGAAATAATAAACATGTAAATCAATGCAAAATGATTATTTCTTAAGGTCTTATAAAAGTGAATGGACTAAAGTGAAAATAATATATAACAACAACAGCAAAGGAATGGAAGAGATAATAAATACAGTTATTCTGCTATAAGATTATTGCATTATATGTAAAGTCACATATAATTAATTCAAGTTACATTGTAATAAGTGAAAATGCATATTATAACTTCAAAACAAATTAAAAGTATATATCTATTCATTTATCTATCTATCTGTTAATCTATCCATCTATCCATTTATATCTATCTATCTATGAGGCCAAAGAGCAGACAGATGGAATACTTAAAACTATAAATGACTTCTGAGGGTTGGTATTAGGGGTAGAAAATGGGAGCTATTGTACTATGAGTAAAGAGTTTCAATGTGGGAAGCAGCAAAAAGTTTTGGAGATGGAGGTTCACAGTGGTTGCATGACAATGGGAGCATACTTAATACCACTGAACTGTGCAATTAAAACGAGTTAATTTATATGGATACACACACATACATTTGAAAAATGAGAAAATAAAATAATAAAATAGAAAACAGACATCAAGATGATAAATTTAAACATAAGCATAACAATTTGAGCTTACTACTCTATGCTGCAGCAGACACATTATGTGTATGATGACATAGACACATTGAAAGAAAAAAAATGGAAAGTATATTTTTGCAAACATGAGCATATGAGAGCTGATGTGGTTGTGTTACTATTGGAACAAAATAAAATACAAGAAAATAAGTATTAAAAGAGATAAAGTAGGACTTCCAGAAAGATGGCGAAGGGACAGGTTGAACTGTGAGAGTCTCTGCAAAGTGAGTGTCCATACTCACTGCATGAGTGGGCATGTGGCAGTGGGTGAGTGAAAGTCCGTCTGAGGGGAGACTCAGGTCCATGCACCTGATGCTATCCTCCGGAGGTGACTGCAATCACCCACCACCCTCAGACTGGAGCTGTTGGCATGCAGGATTCTCTGCTGTTCTTGGGACTCTTCTGAAAAAGGCCTGCCAAATTCAGCTGATTCTCATCACCTGACACCTGGCCCACACCATCTTCTGCAACAATGAAGCAGCTAGAACCCCAGATCTGATTGGTGGAGAGAAGATCAGGGAGAGCTGGGGAAAGGAGCTCCACCACCAGTGAGGAAATGCCAACTGGAGCCATTTTCTCTGTCCCAGGACCAGGCAGAGACCTGCATTGCCGCGCTCAGCTCCACCCACCTCCAACTTGGGACCTAGAGGAAATCACATCAAACTTGGAGAGACAAACGCCACTCTCCCATGCTGGATTGGACACAGACATGCCAGATCTTAGTGGCAAACTTGACAGGCAGCAAGTTGGGTGAGTCCAGATCTGATGCACCCTCCTCCTGCAGTAGGCCTGGGCAATCTGACCTATGTCTAGAGCAATCCTATCAGCCTGCACTGAGAGCAGAGGGGAGGGGCTGGAGATCAGACCTGAAAGAAAGTTGGACTTGAAGGAATGATCTCAGAGTGAGTTTTCTTTTTTTTATCTGTCTGTTTGTTTTATTCATTTTTGTTTGTTTTTGTTTTCTCTCTTTCTTTCTGTTTTCGATTACTTTCTCCTACTTACTTTTTTCTGTTATTCTACTGCTGTTTTTTTAAAAGACTTCCTGTTTGTGTATGGATAATTTTGAGGTAGACTATATCAACAGGGATGTTTTTGTCAGTTTATGTGTTTGTATGATTGTCTGTGTGTTTTCGTTTTTTTAATCTTTTCTGTCTTTGTGTCTCTTTTCATTTGTTAGTTGGTTTGTCTGTCTGTTTTCCATATTACTCTTCTCTCTTCACATTCTTGTAGTTCCCACCACCTTCCTTTTCCATTCTTTTCCTT
>CAUYQG010159100.1:0-13113 GCA_963574415.1 Tarsius wallacei | reverse complement strand
GAGGTGGAAGGATCACCTGAGCCCAGAAGGTCGATGCTGGGGTGACCGTGAATGTGCCACTGCACTCCAGTCTGGGCGATGAAGTGAGACTCCGACTCAGGGAAAAAAAGAAAAAAAAAAAAATTGGGCTGTAAAAAAGTGGATAATGGACGAATGTGTCGTTCCCCAGTTGTGAAATGATCACCAGTCAGAGTCAGAAGGCCAGAGGGGAGCTATGAACAGGATTTCCAAAGCCTGCCCTTGAGATGCCATTGTGGAATGGGTTGAGTTCCACAATCTAGGCAAGGTGTGACGGCCAGCTCTCTTACTTTGCTCTCCTGCTGGCAAGTTCTGCTCACCTGTGTGCAAAGCCTGCCTGTCAGCAGAGGACAACCTGAGGAGGGTCTGGCAGCAGCAGACTCCAGGGATTGTTTCTCAGAACTCTGGGGCCTTTGCTACCCTGAGTGTGAGACATGGGCACGGAGGTGGTGCTGCAGACTCGTCTTCTCCCAAGGGAAATCAAGCCCAGGGAGAGCCCAGAGACAAAAGAGGCTGGAGGGGAGGGAGGGCCCCTTCCTGCTGCCTGCCTCCTCTGCATCTTCACCTTTTTTAGGCCAGACTCTGGAGCAGGAAAGGGGTCTCTAAGAGGAATGTGTTTGAAGAGCCGAGAAGAGCAAAGATCACCAGAGAAAAGGGGTTGAGAGAAGGAAGGGGGCAAATAGGGGAGACAGAAAGGAGCCGAAGACACGTTGCGGCCTATTTCCTAAACTTGGAAGAGAATTGTGAATTGCTGGGGGAGGGGGAAGAAATGAGAGAAGAGAAAGGAAATAACCAGGTTTCCCATGAAGGAGCGGGTAGAGTGCAGGGGAGGTGGAGGCTGAGATTAAATGGAAATGAGGGGCTTGGTCACCATGGAGAAAGAAGCTAGAAGCTTTGGCAGCAGTTTGTCTATTAGGGGGAAAGGCGGGGATCAAAGAAGCTGTGGTGTGTCTATACACACAACCGGATTGGAAAATAACTAGCTGAATTCAGCCCAAAGCAAGGGGGAGGGGGAAGGGGACGGAAACTGGTTGAATTCTCTTCCAGACAACAATAGCTCTCCCCACGCACACTTCTCTATTCTCTTCGTTTCTCTGTCGCCTTAATAACACACTAAACTGAAACTGTTCATCATGAAGATATTGTTAAATTAAATTTGGTGACTTCCCCTCCACCCCACCGATCTGTGTGTTCAAGGGAATGGAACCCCTAAATCCTTCCATGGCAACAGAGAGGTGAGGTGAGGAAGGAGGGTGAAAGGATGGATGTGGCCTCAGGGACCAACCAGCCAGATGTCTTGGTCTCCACAAGATCCTCTGAGGAGAATGAAGAAATCTGGCAAGTAGAGACCGCGGGCCAATAGAATGGCCACGCGAGCTCTCCAGAATTGGGCCAGGTACAGCAGTACCCTTGACCTGCCACCAGGTCTGTGCCTGACACTGCTTTAACAGAGCCCACATTGCCACCCTCCCCAATCACAGGACCCCTCCCTAGGTGCAAGGGGCACTTCAGGTGCCCACGCGGGCAAGAGATGGCTGTTTGGATGGGGGGGGATGAGTGCTGTGGAGTGTGGGGGAGTATACCTCACACAGAGGATGTGGACAGATCTAGGGCCAAGGATCCTCAAAATGCAAAAGAGTGCTAGGGCGGAGGGCCTCTGAGACCAGGGCCTCCACCTGTACCCTCGCCCTGGCCAGCAAAGGTCAGCAGCCACCCTGAACAAGGGAGAGCCTGGCTTCCCAGCTGGAGGTGAGGAAACTGAAAGAAGGAAGGAATCAAGATTGCTAAAAGAAAAATGGAGCAAGAGGGAATAATCTGACTCCAGGTGTGTGTGGTAGAGGAGAGTGGAGAACAGAGACATAAGTACATCTCCTGCAGTCTTTGGGATATACTGTACTAATTGTTTCAAAAATCATTCATTTTCTATCTGAAATTCAAATTTGACTGGCAGTCCTGGGTTTTACCTGGTGCCCCTACCCCTGGGTCCATGGGGATGGAGTGGTGGCCACGAGGAGTGTATCATAAATTGGGTGAGGCCAGGGAGCCTGCACAGACCTAAGAAGTCAGAGTCTTCCTAGAGATAAAACATGCCAAGAAGCCTTAACCATACTGGGGTCAGGCCAGTGTATTCCAGCTACAGAGAGGGTTGGGAAAGGAAAGTCTTTTGCAAAGGCTCTGGGCTAGGGGGAGTGTGGTCCAAACCTCATGCCTGCCAAGGACTTTGGGAGGGGCCCAGAATCTGGGCAGGAGCTGAGTAACTCCCCAGGGGAAAACATCTCTCCTTTGCATCTACTGGAATCCCTAAGGCTAGTTAGGCCTAAACAGATAAGAAAGAATTTCCTCCCCAGGGACAGCAGTTTGCCTCAGTCCTTGAAATTGAGGAGGAAAAAAAAGGACATTTTGGGGGAAAAAAAGTCCTTTTTTATTTCCAAAAGAGGAGAGTGTAATTAACACTTTTCTCAAGTACTTTACAGTTCACACAGTTCTAGACTATCCTTCGCTAACCTAAAACTCTCCTATTCAGCTGATGTTCTTTAAAATTCTTTTCAGAATCCAACCTCTAAAATGATACATTCCAGGAGGAAAGTAAATAAATAAATACATAAATCAATAATAATGCTACATTAATTTCAAACTTGGTTATGAACGCAGAAAAAAAAAATCAATGGTTGTCAAATGAAAAAAGTGACTGAAAAGATTTCTTTTAATCTAGAAAACTTTTACAATGGAATGACAAACAATAGAGAATAAAATAAAATTAAAACAATAAAAAAAAGCATACCCAGCAGTGTCCTGTTAAATAATTGGATGAGATTCATCAGGGTAGCAACTGGCGCTGAGCGTTTTTTAATTTTCTCCCTGCTGGATATTCTCCTCTCATGGTATCAACAAATAGATTAACTACTTGTCAGAGACGAGGACTTCACAGAGCAAAATTGAATTCTTCAGTATTTATTTTCCTCTTTATACCCCTCCCCAAAGAGGAATATCTGATCATTTTTTAAAAGTCTCAAAATCTAGAGATGATTAATTCTGTCCATGAGGATCACTTGATTACATCATGCAAAGGGTTAATTCCACCAGGGTTCATGCAGGAAAGCCAGATTTAATAAGAATTGCTAATTGCCTTTTCCTTAGGAAGGAATGAACTTTGAAAGGGCAAAAGACAGAGGCAGATCCAATACTTCAGTGATACATCTGTGGTGAGTCAAGGCCCCATGGTCCCACAGTGCTTTAGACAAAGGAAGTTTTGCAGAAGTAAGTTCGAACAGAGTGTGGAGCCCACAGAAGCAAGACACAGTGCATGAAGAAGAACCCTCAATAATGCGGTCAGGGCCATACGCCCATCCAGAGTGGTAATGTTGTTTCATGAATACAGCATTATGGGTCAAAATTGGACTAATATTTTTTAAATATTAATTTTTTTAATTTTAGAAATCTGCTAGCTTTCAATTAATTCTTAGTCATAAAAGAACTATAAACATTGAGAAGTTATACCTATTTTTGGTTTGTACTTTGTAGTTTACATTAAGATATAAATAATTTAGGTCAATATTAGGTGTCTGAGAGAATATTTTTCCTTGGTTTTTTTTTTTTTTTTTTTTGAGTTGGAGTCTCATTCTGTCTCCCAGACTGGAGTGCAGTGGCCGCTCCCGGCCACCGCAGCCTCTACCTGCTGGGCTCCGGCGATCCTTCCACCTCAGCCTTCCGAGTAGCTGGAACTACAGGTGCGCGCTACCACACCCGGCTAACTTTTTGATTTTTTGTAGAGATGAGGTCTCACCAAGTTGCCCAGGCGGGTCTCGAACCCGCGGGCTCAGGCATTCCACTCACCTCAGCCTCCCAAAGCGCGGGATTACAGGCTGAGCCACCAAGCCTGGCTGTCTTTCTTGCTTTAAAAGGGGTGTGAACATTAATCAAATATGAGAAACAAGGGTAGACTGGAAGTACTTCAGCCTAGAAAGTCAGAAGGCTCCAGGGCCTAATCCTCACATAATTCACTAGATAACGTGGGCAAGTCTATGACCCTGTTTCAGCTAGAAGACAGGAATTATAGATGTGCCTTTCTCTTTCTCAAGTGTGCCTTGAGGATCAAATGAGATCATGGATGCGGAACAACTATTTCAAAAAGTGTCATGCAACCATTAAGAAAAGTGTTTTTCCATAGCATCATCACAAGGGGTAAGCAGTCAAATGTGAGGCAGATTGTTCTAGGATTTGCATGTTTGAACTCAAGGAAATTAAAGCATTGTCATTTCCATCATGGCTAACCTTAGACTTCAGGAGGAGAAAGAAGAGGATGAAAGAGGGATCCTGTATTAAGCCCACTGGGACCTGGCTTAGTTAAGAGACACAGGCAGGCTGTCTGTCCATTTATGCTCCAGGAGAGTGCCGGTCCGTCTGCCTTTCTGCTCTATGTAGGTCCAGCTCTGCTTTCTTTGTTCTCTTGCCTCTCAGGATCCCCTTCTGGGAAATGAGACAGAAATTATATTACTTCATGGTGTCTGGAGAAGTCAGTTGTTAGTTTTTCCTGCTCTGGCCTGGCCCAACTTTTCAATCAGCAGTTTTGCATTCAAGGTTGGACTCACCTAAGAAGCAAGGCAGGTCCAGTTCAATTAGACACTCCAGGGACTGAGTTCTCTGAAGGAGAGGAAACAGAAGCAGAGAGGATGGGTGCGCACATTGGCGCTAAGTAAGCATTTAAAAAAAAATAGCAGCAAATATAAATTGGTAACATCTTGGCATTTCAAACATTTGTTATTCCCAGACTGCGGCAGCAATTTCAGAGTGGTTAGTTATATGACACTGAAAGGTAAAAGTATGCTCAACTATTGGGTTCTTTTGATATTTTACCCCCAAGTGCATGAAATATCGATTAATAGAGAATAAATACAATTTCTTTTTATAAGCAAAAACAAATTAAAAATTCAGTGTAAAATAGGATACCATTTACAATAGCAACAAACTTATAAAGCCATCTGGGAATTAGTCTAACAAATAATTTATAAAACTTTTTATGGAGAAAGATTTAAATCCTATTAAATAACATTAAAAAACCCGGAATAAATGAAAGAATCTGTCATACTCAAGGAAAGGATGGTTTAACCTTATACAATGACAATTTCCCCTAAATTAATTTGTAAGTATAATTCATTCCAATCAAAATCCCAGTAGATTTGGCTGAGGGGAAAGGAGATAAACTTGAAAAACATTTAAAATTTTGCAAAACAAACAAACAAAAAAAATTAAATAAAATTTAAAAATTTGCAAAGAAGAATAAAGGTCCACTGGACTAGATGGTTTTAAAAAAAAGAAGAGCTGGGCACGGTGGCTCAGCCTGTAATCCCAGCACTCTGGGAGGCCAAGGTGAGAGGATTGCCTGAGCCTGGGGATTCAAGATCAGCCTGGGCAACTTGGTGAGACATCGTCTCTATAATATATCAAAAAAAAAAAAACTAGCCGGGCGTGGTAGCGCGCGCCTGTAGTTCCGGCTACTTGGAAGACTGAGGTGGAGGGATTGCTGGAGCCCAGCAGGTTGAGGTTGCAGTGTCCGGGAGCATGCCACTGCACTCCAGTCTGGGCAACAGAGTGAGACTCCAACTCAAAAAAAAAAAAAAAAATTAGCCAGGTGTGGTAGCATGTGCCAGCTACTTGGAAGGCTGAGGTGGAAGATCAATCTGAGCCCAGCAGGTCGACGCTGGGGTGGTTATGAGCGTGCCACTGCACTCCAGCTTAGGCAACAGAATGAGACTGACTCAAAAAAAAAAAAAAGCGCAAAAAGAAGAAACACACTATAACAGACAGTGAGAAATATTATAAGAGCAGAGTTATTAAAACAGTGTGGTATGAGCATAGGAACAGATAAACAAGACAGTAGAATAAGCAAGTCCAGAACAGACTTATATGTGCATGAAAAGCTGACATATGATAAATCTGGCATCATAAATCAAAGGGTGAAAAGACAAAGTATTTTATAAATGGTGAAATAAATTTGAATCTCTGTCTTATTACTAAAGATGAAAATAAACTCTATATGGATTCAATACCTAAATGTGAAAGGTAAAACATAAGCTAATAGAAGAAAATATATAATATATATTGTGACCTTGAAGAGGGAAAAGATATTTTTAAAACAAGATCCAAAAGCAAAACCATAAGGAGAAAAATGGATGAATTTTACACCCAAATTAAGGATTTCTGTTCAGTGAAGTACACCATCGATAGTGTTAACAGATGGGAAATGCCTGAAAGAAGACATTTGCTGCTAACAATCATTTAGGGAATCCCAACAAATTAGTAAAGAAAGAAAGAAGACAGGGAAACAATCGAAAGGCAGGCAAAGTATATGATTAGGTGATTGGGTAGTTCATAAACAGAGAATTCTTAATGGCTAACAAGTATTTGAAACCATGCTTAATTTCACAAACAATATGAAAAGCACAAAGCAAAAATAGGATCCCACTTTACATCTAAAATTAGTAAAAACTAGAAAGTCTGATAACGTCAAGAGGTAGCAAGGATGTGGGAGCCAGGAACAGCTGATGAAGGTGAAAACTGGAGCAGTCATTTTGGAGAACAATTTGGTAGGACTTAGTGAAATGAAGAATGCATATAACCTGTGGCCCAGCACTGCCACTTTGAGAGTATATGTTCCCTGGGGAGACTTCCACCCCAAAGCACAAGAATGTTCACCACCAAGTTGAGTATTGGCAACAACCTGGGTGTCCATCCCCAGGGGAATGGGATGGTGAATGGTGATAAATATAAATGGTGGAATACTGCAGTGATATGAAGGAATGTACTAGATCCACTAAAATAGCATGGATAGGGCTCCAAAACAGAGTTGGGATGAAGGGCGGACAAGAATAAATTTATAGTACAATAACATTTATGCAAATTTTTAAAAAGACACAAAGCAACAGTACATATATTTCAAGGATAAACTTATGGAAATTTGATCAGAAGGACATATATTATAATAGATAATGTGATACTCCATCCACTGCCCCTCTTCAGGGTCAACCCACCCAACCCCCCAGCTGCTGGGGACATTTGTGCTGAGGCTCAAGGCTGTGTCCCACAGGAGAACTGCTCCAGCTACAGGGAATAGCCTTACCTAAGGTTATGCCTGCCCCAGGGGAAAGCCAGTGGTCACTGGCTGACTGATGCTGGAATATAAAAGGCTTGGTCTCCTTTGCTTCAATTTGGAAAAACTATGAAGGGACCGAAGCATCTGTGGGCTTAACTGAGTTCTCAGCTGCAACCACAGGGGGATCCCCTTCACCTGCAGTCCAATCTTACCCGTCTCACTTATGTGCAAGTGTGTATCTCCCAAGAGCACTCATGAATAAATCTGCATATAACTCCCATCTCAGAATTTGCTTCCAGAGAGCCTTTAGTGGGGAAAGGAGAACAGAAATAGAGATGGGGAAAATAAGAATTCAGTAAATTATCAATAATGATGGTAGCACATCATGAAATGAGCAGTATAATCAATCCAATTATGTACACCCAAAGTCCAAAATATAAAACAAAACAAAAACAGAAAACATAATACCTGCCTGTGACTATATGCAAGCTGTCCCTTTTTGTTCATTTTTCTCTGTAATGCAATACCGGTTAATCTTCTGTCTGCAAGCCAGGGGTGACCAAGAAATGGATTTGGAAAAAAATAGACAAGGACTCATTTTTTTTTACCCTTGTATCTGGGAGGCATCCTCAAGAATCAGGGAACCAGGGACCTTTGGCCCAAGTCTATCCTTACTGCAAAGAGCTACAAGTGATAGTTACATCCTGTCCAGCAAGGGAAGGTGGAAGCAAAAGAGTATGGCATATGTGGGTGGTGTGTGTGTGTGTGTGTGTGTGTGTGTGTGTGTGTGTGTGTGTGTATGTGTGTGTAGGTCTAGGTGTGGGAGAGAGAGATAAAGACAAAGAGACAGAGACAGAAACAGAGAACTCCTTTCTACCTCAGACAGGGAACAGCCCAAGATTCAACAGAGACACAGATCCTGGCCTTCCCCTTTACTCCAGCACTGTGGGAGATCTTTCCAGCACTTGTGGGGAGCAGCTTTGTCTGCTTCTGAGCCAGATGCCTCACTGAGCTGGACATCTTGCTTTGCCTTCCACTCCTTACTGTCCCTGTCTCTCCCTCCGCCCACTCTCTGGTTTCATATTCTTCTGTAACAGAATCATGTTCACTTCCTTGGGTCACAACCCATCCCCTCTCCTCTCCACTCCTTCCATGCTCATCTTCAGAGTCTCTTACACTCTTCAGGTTCTCCGTGGGTTTTGGAGTTAATTAGCATCACATACCCAGACACAGAAGCAGATGAGGCCAAGGAGAGAGAAGTACTGATCCAACAGTGCCTCCCTGTGCCTTGAGAAGAGGCTGATTGACCTGCAGGAATGGCTGACCAGAGGCTGGAATACTCAGGATTCTCTTTCTCCATATTTAAAGAAAAATAGAGGACCATGTTTGAAGGAGCATGAGAAGATTATAATGTGAATTCACCCACTTACCCTTTCAACAAAAATGTATAGAACTTCTGCCATGTAGCATAGAAGGCAGAGGCTGCCCAAATGAGCAAGACACAAGCTTTGTTCGCTAAGAGCTTGCAGTCTGTTAAAAAGATAAGACTTGTACCCAGATATCCATAATGTAAATTGTAACACGATAAGGGCAGTAAGAAAGTCACTCTTCAAATACTATGAAAATCAGAGTTAGGAAGCTTATGTCAGAGGGAATAACAAGAAGGTGGCCGAAGTCATATAACTTTTGAAATGAATTGTAACTGATAGCTTGAATTTGTTGTTAATTTATTTTTTACAATTAATTTTAATGTATTTGAAAAACTCACTGAAGAGAATGAAAAATAAGATCAATAGCCACACTACATTTTTTTTATTAAAAAAAGAAAACAAACTATAAACTAAGATGTCACTATTCCCTTCTGCCCATCTCATTCCATCCCCCAAAAGTAACTATTTTAACAGTTTGGTGTTATCAGTCCTAGTCTTTTGATGGAAATGATTTTAGCAAAAGAGATGAAGAAGGGTTTCACAGGGAAAAGGAGGATGTAAAGAAAGACAAAGACAAGAAAAAGCACATTGGGTGTCTGGAGTGCATGGCAAAAGTAGAAGATGAGTGATGACATCTTAAGAGGAGGCTGGAGTCATGTCACAGTCCTAAATGCAGAGGTGTGGAATTTTGGACATTATTCAATAAGCAATGTCAGATAATAAATGACTGAGGGGCTGGGCTCGGTAGCTCAGCCTGTAATCACAGCACTTTGGGAGGCCGAGGTGAGTGAATGGCCTGAGCCCCCAGGTTTGAGACCAGCCCAGGCAACTTGGCGAGACCTTGTCTCTACAATAAATCAACAATAAGCTGGGTGTGGTAGCGCGCGCCTGTAGTCCTGGCTACTTGGAAGACCGAGGCGGAAAGATCACCTGAGTCCAGCAGGTCAACACTGGGGTGGCCATGAATGTGCCACTGCACTCCAGCCTGCACATAGCCTAGCCTTCTGTGCTACATGGCATACAAGGCCCCTGCCTTCTATGCTATACGGCAGAAGCTCTATATATTTTTGTTGAAAGGGTAAGAGGGTGAATTCACATTATAATCTTCTCATGCTCCTTCAAACATGGTGAAGACTTCAACTTAAAAAAAAAAAAGGTAGCCAGGCTTGGTGGCTCAGCCTGTAATCCCGCGCTTTGGGAGGCTGAGGTGAATGGATTGCTACAAAAAAAAAAAAAAATCAGCTGGGTGTGGTAGCGCGTGCCTGTAATTCCGCTACTCGGAAGGCTGAGGCGGAAGGATCGCCGGAGCCCAGCAGGTCGAGGCTGCGGTGGCCGGGAGTGGCCACTGCACTCCAGTCTGGGCGACAGAGTGAGACACCAACAAAAAAAAAAAAAAAAAAAAAAAAGGAAATGACTGAGGGAGGGAGTTGGTCTTGGTGTAAGGCAAGCACGCACAGACACTGCCCAGGCTGCAGAGCAGCCATGGGCCTACCGGGCCTTAGGCCTAGCACTGCATGAACGCTGGCATACAGTCAGGATTGAAACTACAAGATGGCTGACCAGGACCCTGGGGGCATTAGCGTCCCCCAACAATGAGTGGCCTCAGGCAGTGGGGCTGTGGTCACCCCTCTCTTCATGACACCCTGGACTTGGCACATGTCCACTTGCAATCTCAGTGTCCCTCTGTGACTAGTGAGCTGACGCCTTCCTACAGACTTGGGAACCTCTTCTGTGCCAAATGGAAGTGCCTCCTGTACTGCAACAGTGTCCTGGAGAGCCTGCATCTGTGCCCAGATGGTATCTGCTGTGCCACCTGGTTTCGGGGCCCTACCCACTTCACTGGTATTATGGATGCCTCTATGAAGACTGTGAGGCATGTGGGCACCAGGACCCTGTGGGGCAGTCTCCAGCTACCCTAATGATGACCGGAGCAGCTACTGTCATCTCCCTCACTGCCTATGACCAACTTTCCTGTGTGGTTGAGCCCTGATCTCTATGCACCCAGGGTGGCTAGCACACTGGCCTGCCTAGGCACTTTGACTATGATCAGCCTCCTGGTTCTTATGCAGACAAAGCTGCAGGCTCAGCGTGTGTCGTAGCATGAGCCTGGTGCCTGTGTTTGAGCTGCAGTGGCTCAGGGCGGTTGGCGCTCACTGTGGATGGACTGGGGCTCTGCTTCTCTTCGAGATGTGCCCTTCTCAGGCTCTGTACTGGTTCATCTATGAGCTGGTGAAGAGCTGGCTGAAAAGGCTCAGGCCAAAGGACCAGACACCCGTGGGCATCAGCTTTATGGCTGGCAGCATCTTGGAGATGGTGGCTGCAGTGTTGACTCTCCCTTTCATGGGGTGAAGACTCAACACCAGATCACACTGGGAGCAGCAGAGGCTGTGAGAGTGAGGCCCTTGCACATGGACTTCACCTGGCTGCTGCTGCGGAGAATCCAGGCACCAGGGGACTCTGCAGGCTTCCTCCCAAGGATCGTCAAAGCTGTCCCCCTCACCCTCCCATCCTGTACCATCATGATCAGCACTAAGGAATTTCACAAAAGCTTCTTCCAGAGGCTCAACCAGGACCAGTCTCTGGGCCATTGAAAAGGGTGAGGATATGGGGACCTCCACCTCTCCCACGGATAGAGAGAGGGGCAGGAGACTGAGCCAAGTGCCTTTTCCTCAGCGCTGAGGGGAAAAGCCTTGTTTCCCTTTCCCCCCTGGCAACAAACCCTGGTATGGCCACCCAGGCCTTCCTCAGACACAACTTCCTCCTGAGGGTCATCACTTTCCCACCACTTAACTTCAGGAATGAATGTGCTAACTTCCTACACCTCCCCTTTGTGTTTCCATTTGTGTTTCCTGAAGCCGGGCCTGCCCCCAAGAGCCAAGAAACCCTGGGCCTGGTTTAGTCTCCCACACCACTGTTAATTCCTTAAGTCTGACGATGGTGAACTTCTGGAAGAAAAAAAAGAAATAATTGAAGAAATTGGGAATTTTTAACTAGAAGAAGAGAATATCTCTGAGGCACATGGCAGCATTAATTCAATTATATAGAGTGCTATCATGAAGAGAGATTAAGCTTTTAACCTGAGGATCACAGGTCAGAATTTGGGTCAATAACTGGAAGTTCTAGGAGTGGTTCTTCAGTTCTTTATAGAAAAAAACTTTCTAACAAGCAGACCTGTGCAATCGCGGGTGGTGAGGACCTTGTGAGGAAGTAAGCTCCTCTTCGCCATATATATCCAAGCAGAAGCCAGCCATTGTGGACAGGGGATTCATCATCAGGCAGTGAGCTGACCCAAGAACTTGTAAAGTCTTTTTTGATGTTAAGATTCTATAGTCAAATGGAGAAACAGTGAAGGATTTTTAACTGAGGAGTTAGATCATTAGAGTTGTGCTTTAGAAAGATGAATCTGGCTGAAATGTATAGAAGGGTCAAATCAGAAACAAATTTCAAGAAAATGAGCATGAGGCTGGTGGGAGAGCTCAGCCAAAAGCAGTGAGGTCTCTGGTTAAGCATGGTAGAGCAAATGTACTCCCTCATAAAAACCAACCCAAACAACAATAAATGAACAGAAGGACATGAACTCACAAAGACCAAGATGATGGGAGAGGAAGAATAGCAGATGGGAGATGTTGACAAATCTGGCTTGGAATTGCCCCAGGTATCTCTGAAGGTCAAAACCTGGGTAAGGCTGGAAACAGGCAGTCAGGCAATTCCCCCTCCTCCTCTCCCACTCCCATCCCCAGCAGATGACAAGACTTCCCTGGAGAGACTGAACTAGAGGGGGTCCACACACAGAAACAACAGTCACAGTTGAAAGTGAAAGTGAGGCATCATTCTGAAATCAAGGGATTAAGAGAAGTATTTTATACTGAGTGGTAAGATCCCATGAGCCCCTTTCCTGGCTAGACTCCCTAGATGCCGGCAGCTAGGCTTACGCTCACCTCCTCGGGCAGAAGACAGAGAATTCCTTTACTGGGAAACTCACCAGGTCAAAAGAAAAGACTAACCAAACACTGACTTTTGGGGGCCTCCAACTAAAAGGTTCAATCTCTGTTCAGCCACTCAATTATAAGGCCCATTAGTCAACAAGGCCAAGCCCTACACACACACACACAAACCTGCTCTTTAGGGTATTATATAAAATACAAATGAACAGGCAATAATTACTAAAAATTTTAGAGAAATCTCTAACATGAAACACAGAAGTCAAGATAAAGGAACTAGCCGGGCTCGGTGGCTCAGTCTGTAATCCCGCACCTTGGGAGGCTAAGGTGAGTGGAATGCCTGAGCCCGCAGGTTCGAGACCCGCCTGGGCAACTTGGCAAGACCTCATCTCTACAATAAATCAAAAAATGAGCCGGGTGTGGTAGCGCGCGCCTGTAGTTCCAGCTACTTGGAAGGCTGAGGCGGAAGGATCGCCGGAGACCAGCAGGTCGAGGCTGCGGTGGCCGGGAGCGGCCACTGCACTCCAGTCTGGGTGACGGAGTGAGACTCCAACTCAAAAAAAAAAAAAGATACAGGAACGTAGCCGGGGTTGGTGGCTCAGCCTGTAATCCCACACTTTGGGAGGCTGAGGTG
>CAUYQG010159098.1:0-18691 GCA_963574415.1 Tarsius wallacei | reverse complement strand
GGCCACCGCAGCCTCGACCTGCTGGGCTCCGAGATCCTTCTGTCTCAGCCTTCCAAGTAGCTGGAATTACTGACGCGCGCTACCACACCTGGCTAATTTTTTTGATTTATTGTAGAGATGAGGTCTCACCAAGTTGCCCAGGTGGGTCTTGAACCTGTGGGCTCAGGCAATCCACTCACCTCAGCCTCCCAAGGCACGGGATTACAGGCTGAGCCACCGAGCCCGGCTCATATGAACATTTTTAATACTGTACCAGTGGCTTCATAAAATCACCTCAATGAACATCTATTGAATTCCAAAAAGGAATCTCCCAGATGCTTTATTGTCATCTCAAAATATATTTGACTAACCTGTAAGCTTTAAACTTATACTATAGGTACTGTCATATGTAAGGCTGTAATTAACATATTATAATCCCAAAGTCACTAAGGAAATTTTCCAAGACCAAATCTTGTTGGTACTGTGTATATGTATGTATCCTTTGCTTAAACTTAGATCTGATCCCTTAATCCTCTTGCCTCACAGAAACATCTCTTGCACACAAGTTGCCATTCAACAAAGATACATCGGTTTAATAGTATTTCTTCATTTAACTAATTATATGTGTCCAGACAGAAGAGGGTTCTTTCTAGCAACTGGAAAATTTAAAATATTATATAGTGCAATGCTGATATTTTTTAGCACTGGTTGTTAAAAGACTATTCTACTTTCCATCCAGTTATGAAATTCCACCCGTATTGCTTTATAAGAAGCCACTTTTGCAGCTGTGAAGGCTGAGATTGGCCTAGCTGCAGTTCTGGTGAAGATGTGGCCCCTACCTCCACTCGTATATCTGCCTAGCACACCAAGGCAAACCATGGTAGTGGAGTCATAGGCAGTGACTATCACTGCCTCAGAGTAGCATAATGCAGGCAGGAAGGGGTATTAATAGCAGGGCAGACAACATCGGTGCAGGTGCTGCTGACAAACAAAGCGCCAAGTCAGTCTCCCTGAGCCCCGGCCATAAGGGAATTGCTGACATCCGGGTGCATATCCTGTCCTGACCCGAAGGCTTCATGCCAGCCACCTGCCACTTGCATGGACGTGCTGACTTGGGGGAGGCCCACTGAGGATGTTATTGGAAGATCTGATGTGATTTGCTGTGTCATGACTCAGATTGAGCCATAATAATTATTGACAAAGTCCCCAAACAAAAATATCACATTGACACTACCTAAAAATTAGCTGATGATTTGGAAATTGTTAGACTGATTTGACTAACAATTTGCATTACAAAGTATAGCACTTGGTAAGTAGTCTTATGATGTGCATCACTTAAAGTTAGAAAATAATTCTTTTAAAATGTTTTGTTTGTATACTGATTTATATATTAACTCATCTGACCATGTGGTTATTAATAGTTTGAATATTATTTTTTCATCAATTTATTTTTTCTCATCAGCCTCACTCCATGTGGATGAGAGCCTAGATCTATGTTTGTTCACCAGTATATCCTCAAAGAAATGCATGGTGCTCATGCATAGTAGGCTTTAAAATATTATGCAAGGAATGATTAAATGATTGAATAAATACATAATCATCAGTTATCATTTCCCAAGTCCCCCTAAATCCAAAGCCAATCATTCAATTTCACACAAAAAATACTGAGAACCTACAAACTATAAGGCATCATGGGATTTTCTGGAAATATGAAAATGAATAGTTACCCAATCCCTGCTTCCAAACAGCATAAAACCTAATGAGAGAGGGAGAGCTTCCTGATAAAAATTTAAACTTCTGGTATTTGTTAGCTGCTTCTTTGAACTCTATATTCCCCTGACAGCAGACCCTCCAGGAATCAATATAACCAACAGCATGCATGCACCCACACACCCATAGTATTTTAGCCTTGACAATGAATAAAGGGTTAGGGACCGCACCTCTCCTGCACTGCCTGGAGTCTGTGCTCCCCTCATCACTGTGGTTCTCAAATGGAGATACTACACTTGCTTCTGGCTTTACAGGTCATGACAGGTGCTTCATCATCAAATTTCTTGTTTTTGTTTTGTTTTTCCCTCTGCCAAGTTCAAAAATAATACTATAATACTATCCATTTTAATAAACAGAGATGTTTTATAAATTCCACTAAATTCTTGTCATGTTGGTCTTCTACTACATGTGGTAACAGATGTGAGCACTTGCTATCCGTTTTGGTTTTTATTTATGGATTCATTTTTTATTTTAAAGATGTAAGGTACAGTTCAGGGTGAGGTACATAAGTAGTCATCGTACAGGTGAAGTTTCGGCCTCCCATTGGTCCTCATTTCGCCTGGTTTGGGATCAGGTAACCTCTGGCAGTAACCCACTCCTGCCAATCCTTTCCATGTAGTATTATGATAAATGTTCAGAGCTTAAAGCAAACAACATGGATGCTTAAAGGGTTTAAACAATATCTAAGCTACTAGAGAGGAAAAACTAGAAACAATTATATTACCTTATTTTATACTTATATATATAACAAAATACGGTTAAAAAATAAGGTAAAAAGACATCAGAATGGCTGGTTTGAGTGAAATATTTTTGAGCAATACAGAATTCTGGAATCCATAGGTCCTAGATGCAAAGAATTCGCACCTTCTTCATCTATGAGGATTTGACAGGTTGTATTTGTAAAAGCACGACAATCCTTTATAATTATTAGAAGAACACCCATCTGGAACATCTTACCAGTCACAGATGGAGGATTTTCATCTACCCTTTAGATGCCAAAAAAAAAAAGGCTTTACTATGATCAACATCAAATTTATAATCATAACATAAGGCAATCCAGGTATTTAATGCCATATGCCTTGCCTCAGCTTCTCCTCATGGTCTTGTGAACTCACTTCTAAAAAATGTTGAATGTGGAACTTAAAAGCAGTCTCATTGCAGAGGGAGCTTGTTCCATTCCATTCTAGTGCTCTATAAACTCTCCCTTAACCCAGCAACGAGACTCATACATGTATTGCTCATATCCCAAGCCAATAATAAGTAAAAATAACGCTATCTTACAACCTTATAACCCTTTCATAAACATTATATCACCTCAGAGTGGAAACTAATATCTTATTCTGGACATTCTTATAGCAACCTGCTCTGTCACTGCTCGCCATTTATTTGATAAAAGATAAACAAAGAAATGCCCATGGATCTTTCAGAATAAACCTCTCCGGTCATCACAAGAAGCTAAAAATCTCTAGATGAACAGAGCCCAGAGTTTACTTGTTGGAGTCAGTTGGGTTAAATGCAGTAAATAACTATAATACAATGCTTCTCTAATATCAACTTCTACTTGTCTTTCCTTTATACTTGTGTTCCTAAGCGATGAAATGGTGTTTTGTGTTATTCAATTGAGCTTTGCTCTATGCCTTGTCACTGGCAATAAAAAGATAAAGAAATAAACAATATAGCATACAAGAAGTTGGCAAAGCTTTCTCATGACACAGATTATAGATCCAAGCTAATAAAAAGTTTCATTTTAAAAGATCATAGCGCCACCAACAAAATAAATGAATACTAAATCAATGATTTACAATATCTTGGTGCCTTATACACTGCAAAACAACAGAGTAACTGAGGAACTCCTCCTCTTATCTCTCACTTCCTTTTATTATGCTGCATTCTGTGTCTTTGGGCAGTATTTATATTTTGGACTGAAATTCTAGTACTCAATTAAATGTAGTGGTAGCTACTTTAAAAATCACATGTTCTCACTCATAAGTAAACCTTGAAAAACTACCATAATACTACATGAAAAGGATCGATAGTGGCGGGAGACTGCGGGGGGAGCAGGAGGGGTGATTGACAGTAGTCAAGATCTGCCTGGTGGGGGTGGGACACACCTCATCAGCAAGGGTACCTACATAGTGAATATTCATATACCTAACCCTGAATTGTACCCTACAATTTTAAAATAAAATTAAAAAAAGAAAAAAAAAGAAAAATAGGCAAGTCTTTTATAAATAAGAATGCTTATTAATTCTTTTTTAAAACTTCACATCTGATGTCTTGACATCTGCTATTTGATCTTCTAAATTGATTTTTCTTAGTCAGTCCATAAACTATTTCTACCATAGGCCAATTGTCAGATGAGTTGAAACTGTACGGAATTAAGAAATGATCAAACTAAATGATATTCTGCTTAAGCAAAAGAGACTGTTCTTAGCCTTAATACAAATATACAGAAAAATTTGACTGTGAATACATTTCTGGGACTGTACTCCACAGAGAATTTGAAAGTTAGGACTTTCAAACTATATGGATCACCGCCTTGAGGAAATCAATTGTAAAACACTTGTAGACTTGGCCTGGGCTTTCTTAATCACTCAAGCAGTTTATGTGACAATAGTTTTGAGTGTGACACCAATGCAGAGGCTGGGATGTGTACTTACTATGAAGTAGGGTAAAAAGATTCAGAATTTCTAGATACACTCCTTCTTTTTAAGTCTCTATTCAGTGCAATAAGCATTTATGTCATGCTTTATTTTATGTGCCCACTTGGCTGGATTAAGGGTTGTTCAGTTAGCTGGTAAAACATTATTTCTGCATTAGTCTGCGTTTCTGGACGAGATTAGCACTTGAATCAGTATATTCAGTAAAGAAAATCTACTCTCACCAACATGGATGGACATCATCCAATCCATTGTAGGTACAAGCAGAACACAAAGAAGAGCAAATACTCTTTCTCTCTTCTTGAGCTAGGGTGTCCATCCTCTCCCACTTGGGTCTCAGGGCTTTGGCCTTAGACTCAGAGTTTCACTATCAGATCCCTTGGTTCTCAGGATTTCAGACTCAAACTGAATTACACCACTAGTTTTTCTTTTTCTCCAACTCACAGATGGAAGATTATGAGACTTCTTGGTCCGCATAATTGTGTGAGCCAATTACCCATAATACACCTCCTCATATATCTATAGCTATCTATCCTGTTGGTTGTTTCTCTGGAGAACTCAAGCTAATACAATTTGTTTGGGTCACTACTATGTGCAAAACACTGGAAGACCATGAGGGATAAGTAAGTCTCTACCCAAGTTTTTCATAGTTTATGCTGGACTACCTCAGCCCCAACCCAGATATGTAATCAAAATTATGTCTCATTTTGCTAATCATTTCCTTACTTCTTACTCCTCAACTTAATATGCCATACAACTCAAATCTCTGTTCACAGGAGATTTGACCACAGATGGACACCTGACCCAGACTGGGCCAACCAGTCAAATTATCTCTTGAGCATGGGAATTGAGACTCTTAGTGCTGAATTAAATTAGTGATGATAGACATTTAAACAGGAAAGATATGTAAAATCATAACTAGAATCAGCATTTTGGTAACTAAGATTACCACATTCAAGCTGGGGTTCAGGTGCAGCTATGAAGCATGAGTTTGCAGAGAGAGTCAATCTGTAGACAAAAGCAGGAAAAATTGAATGGATTTCCAGGGAAAACCCAGACATAAGTCCTGGGACTCCAGAAGAGAAAAAGAGAGTGACACGCTTCATGGTTTTCAGGTTCCAGTTTCCAAGGGCCTCAGTTCTTCATCTCCAAACCTTGAAGAGTTGGTGAGAGGCATGTTGTGTCCTTTCAAAAAACTCCCTATTTGCCTGAGTCAGTTTGAGTGAGTATCTAATTCTTGGGATCAGTGAGCTGTGGACAGTCTTCTAGGACTAAGGCAGTTTGGGATACCTACATACCCTTTTGAGGATTCAGAAGTATTGTAGCACTCTGGAATGGGGAGAGTTTTGGGGGTTATCTAGTGGTTCTTTAACAAACTTCAGAGTACAGCGATAAAGAAAAGGCCTTGGATTTTAAAAAGCAAAGTAAAACAAAAATAATTAAGTTTGAATTCCTCTGCCTGACTTACTGAGTCCTCTAGAATTAAACCCCAAATCAATGACCTGACATTGCTTCCCACCAAGACATTCTGACTCCTCCGATCATACTGCTCTCAAGAATAGCTATGTCCATTTATATCTATGGGTTTTTACTCACTTTTCTTCCATCACTTTCCACTTTCCATCTAAATAAAAATTTTCCCTTTTTAAGAACAAACTCAAGCCCTACTTTTTGATCATTCTGGACAATCCATTTCTCATAAACTCAAGGAGCGGTGGTAATAATCATTGTAATAATAATGGCAATAATAACCATAACCAACTCTTATTGAGCATATTCTGTCTTTGATGCACTGTTTTAAGCACTCATATATTACTTAACTTATAATAACTTTATGCAACTGGTACAATTATTATGGACACTTTACATAAGGAAACTGTGGCAGAGAAGGTGAAGTAATTTACTCAGTAAGAGGTGAATAAGTACTTAAGGCCAAGCACATTAGATTTTATATACTCTCATCTTTACATACATTATCTCCCTTAATCCATACAACAACATTATTAAGTAGGTATTATTATCCCTATTTGAATATGAGAAAACCAAAGCTTAGAGAAGTCAAAGACATTATTCAAAGTTACACAGAAAATATGCAGCACATCAAGATTAAAACCTAAATTCTATGCCTGCAATGTCTTGATTACTAAGCACTAGACTACTGTAAGGTCCTGAGGATCAGGGCTACATCTTATCCTTTTGAATCCAAAAAGAATTCAATAAGTAGAAACTAAGTTTCTCTAAAAATATTTGTTATAGTAAGGGGCCTAAAAAGAAATATTGGAATAAGT
Organism: Tarsius wallacei; assembly: GCA_963574415.1. Lineage (NCBI taxonomy): Eukaryota > Metazoa > Chordata > Mammalia > Primates > Tarsiidae > Tarsius > Tarsius wallacei. Next base: position 11,994 of record CAUYQG010159098.1, on the reverse strand, counting down.
TAGCCAAAACAGTAACTGATTTTTTTGCTTATGATGAAAATGAAAATTATGCCTGCCTCTTAAACCATAAAGCTTCCAAAAGTTAATTAGCTTTGTGCTAATATTTTGATGCATCTCTGCACTTCTTAATCTAACTGCAAATTATTATTACATCAGCCATTCTGTCTCTGGAAAAATAAGGAAGAATAACATAACCCCCAAGGTTGCTTATCCTTGAAAGATTTTTAGTTTGATATTTTACTGTTTGTCTCTCAGCTTATTGCAGCCAGGACAGAAGAAGAGAAATGATTATTGTGTGGGTGTTTTTTTGTGTGTGTGCTTCATTTCCTTAGCAGTGGAACCATATTTCATCTACCTATCAAGGGTTGAGAAGCCTCAGTTCGGAAAAGGAAGTGAACACAACCCAGGAAACAGATCAAGTTATATCTGACATTCAAGGAGCCCGAGGGAATCTAGTCTCCACCAATCAGAAAAAACTTGAGTCAAGTTCTTTCTGTAGCCCTTTTAAAGGAAGGTTTGATGATAAAGTTTTCCAAATCTTTTGGTCTGTTGATGAATGATGGGGATCCATTGTTGATACCAAGGGATTAACGGAAATGGGAACGAAATATTGGCTCTCAGAGTTGGAATAGAATTTGGCAGTAATTTATGTTTAAATATCTTCCACAATGTTCCCACCAACTAGTCATTGTCTATGCTTAAAAGCATTCCAGAGAATGTTTGAATTCCAGAGTTGACTCATTCCATCTTTGGGTGGCTCTTGTCACATCAGAGTAAAAGATTTCTTCCTCCCCAGTTTCTCTATAGTAATAAATTATTACTCTAAGTTTAGCATAACTAGATTTTATCATAATATTTGTTACTCTTGTATACTTATATAAAATAATATCACAGTATGTATCTTCTAACAAGACACTTGACACGTATTTCTCACACATAAAATTATGTTAATAGGTACAGTTTATTGAACTATTATGAGTTCATACACGTTAATTCTCTTATTATTGTGCACTTATGGGATCTGTGAGGCATCGTGCTAAGCCTTGATTACACATAGATACGAACTCATAAGATCCTCAAAATTTTAGGTCCTAAGTTGATGCTTCAAGACGTGTCTATGCACCTGTCAAATCAAGACCCTACTTCACACTATGTAAACATTTCTGTTCATTGCATCAGATAGGTCCACTCACAAGACTTTACACAGTAAAGGAAGGATTGGCTGTGGGTGTTTGTGTATGTATGCCTGTTTAACAGTATCCAGATACTTAAAAAAAATACTACCTTAACTTCACAGAAGCAGATATTGTGCCAGTGTGTTAGAAATCACTAAGGAAGGGTGTTCTCAGTTCATGCCATATTGGCAAGACAAGAAAATATCACAACATTTATGGCCTTGGTGACTATTCTTTGTTTCAACTCAAGTACACACTGAACATTAGTTTTCACTTTCTATGTGCCACAAGGTAGATAAACATTGATCTGACACGAAATCAATCCAATATATCTACCCAGAGTAGCATGTACCCTCAATGTTACAAAGAACAGCATCCAAAGGTAAAAGAAAATAAGAAAAAGCTTATGTTCCATCTGATAGTGTACAAACATACTTTGAATTTTTGTGCTGGACTTTGAAACCCTATTAAATATGTAGTGGATCATTTTGCTGTTGCTTCAGGTATTCTTCCCGTTTCAATGATCATAAGCATGTCTTTATAGGAATCATATATTTTAGATGCCCATTCCACAAACCTCTAATAAGCATCTTAAGTTGATTTTTTAAATGTGATTTCTTATTTTGCTATTATGCTGGACCTTTATCTGCTTGTTCAATAGTTTCCTCTGATTGTTTGCTTCCAAATATATGTAGTCTACTGAAAACCTTACAAACTAAGGCAGCTTCTTGGACATGAAATTCCTCCCCAAGAATTTTGCAGCACAGTGAGACTATATTTTTGGCTACAGATTATAGGGAAATCCCACCAATAGTCTCTTTAGAACCAAGAATGGAATGCAACATCCCAAAATAGAGTTCTCCCCTCATTGTCTGCTGTCTTGGTCACATCTCACATTCGTAGATTACTACTGAAGCACTTCACACCCATGAGAATGGTCGCAATTTTAAAAATTGAAAATAACAAGTGTCGGTGAGGTTGCAGAAAATTTGGAACCCTCATGCATTGCTGATGGGAATAAAATATTGTGCAACTACTATGGAAAACAGTTTGGTGGTGACTCAAAAAGCTAATTACAGAATTCCCATACGTTCTAGCAATTCCACTCCTAGGTATATACAGAAAGAAATTGAAATCAGGATCTTGAAGAGGTATTTGTACAGCCATGTTCACAGCAGCATTATTTATAATAGCCAAAAGATGGAAACAATCTAAGTGTTCGTTAACAGATGAGTAGATAAACAAGATGCAGTAAATCTATACAATGGAATATTACTGAGCCGTAAAAGGAAATGGAGTTCTGATTCATGCTTCAACATGACAACTTTGCATGCTTTTGTTTCTTACAAAACCTTTTTATTTTTTAGTTATTATTGATACATAATGTTTGTATATATTTATGAAGTGCATGTGATATTATGATACAAGCATATCATGTACAATTATCAAGTCAGGGTAATTGGAATACCCATCACCTTCAACATCTATCATATCTTTGTGCTGGGACTATTCCAAATCTACTCTTCTAGTTATTTTGAAATATAAACACATTATTGTTAACTACAGTCACTCTATTATGCTACCATGTACTAGGTCTTGTTTTTTATATCCAACTATATTTCTGTACCTTGAAAACATTAGGTTAAATAAGCCAGACACAAGATGACTAGCACTGTATGATTTCGTTTGTATGAATGAAATACCTAAAATAAATACGTTTATAGACCCAAAAAGTAGATTAAAGGTTAACAGCGGCTGGAGAAAGTGAGAAATGGGAAGATTACATAGTTTATATTTGAGGTGATGTTTACAGAGTTTATATTTGATGTTTACAGAGTTATCTGTAATGTTTACAGAGTTTATATTTGAGGTGATGAAAAAGTTTTGGAAATGGTGGTAAAGATTGCACAACATTGTATATATAATTAATACCACCAACTTTTACATTTAGAAATGGTTAAAATACCAAATTTGTGTTTTTATATCTTTTTAAAAATTTTAACAATGTAATATACCAAAAGCCATAAAATGATAAATTTTATGGTATGTAAATTATATGTCAATAAAGCTGTTTAAAAAACAAAGAAAGTTGCTGCTGAGTTAGCAGTGGCATCTGATAATGATGGTCATGATAACTCTTTTATTTTTTAAAAAATTTTAATTATAAAGATGTGGGGTACAATTCAGGGTTAGGTATACAAACATTGATTATGCAGGTACCCTTGTTGATGAGGTGTGCCCCTCCCTCCCCTAGCAATTTCCTTAACTGCCAATCCCACCACCCCTCTCCTGGCAGTTTCCCACTACTGCCAATTCCTTTCTTATAGTATTATGATAATTGTTCAAGGTCCGCTTATGAGTGAGAACAGATGGTACTCTGTTCTTTGTTTCTGGGATAGATCACTGAGTATTATCAACTCCAAATCCATCCAAGTTGCTGCGAAGTCCATATATTTCTAACAAAAGCAACAACTACTAGCATCAAGCTAGGAGTTTTACATGACTTCACCTCACAAGAGTTAAACATAACAGTATTGTCTCATTTTTCACATGAGGTACAGAAAGCTTAGGTAGTTCATATAACTTGCTCAGGGTCACAAAGCTAATAGGTGACAAAACTGGGATCTAAATTCAAGTTTGTCTGAATCCAAAACCCTTTCTCAAACTATCTCACCAGACCTATATTCCTTAAAATTTGGAGTACTTGCTAAAATATAACTCCATTTGGTAGGGAGGGTCAGCTTATTAAATTTCTACTATTGAAAACAGGAAATTTTGCACGATCCTTTCTCCTTTCCAACTGTATTTATATTTTTAGTTTTAATTTGTATTTATTGGATTGTAATTTTTAATGCAATTAAAGCTCTACTTGCTGATCAAACGACTTTACATAGTGTATGTTAACTTTTTACTGTACAAGATAAGAAATTTAGCCTCCACTCCTCTTGTCTCCACTTTTCATCATTCCTCCACCTCCCAGCCCTCTGTCAGCTATGCCATTCCTATAATTAAGTGTACTAGGATGATTCTGGCAACCAAACACCAATAAACATATCTATACTGTTATGATTGATGTAAATCGTATTTCCCTGTGACTCAAGGAGTATAACTGCACAATAGAAAAAGACATTTAAATATATGCCACAAAACCTTTGGCACTAAGAACCTACACCACTGTTCCAGTTGCCAAGATTGAATTGGGATCTCTTTTCTTATACGATATCAGTTGCTCAAAATCAAACCATGGGATAATTTACTTCATATTTGTGTTATGACTTTCTGGTACATAATTTTCTCCTGGAAATTTTCTTTTTTTTTTCTTAATGAGTATATATATATTCATCACCATGTAACTAAGATCATACAGCCTCTTAACCATACTACTACTTGCTGAATCAGCCATACTCTGCATCCTGAGGATTTCTTTTTAGTATTAGCTTTTATCATTATATCCTTAGAAGCCCCCTCTTCCTGACTTCATGTTAATTGACCACAAACCTAAATAAGTATTTTCAGAATAATGAAAAATTATCTGAATCTTTGCAAGCTGAAAAATATCATTTTTGCCTTCAAAAATGATTGACATTGTAAATGTGTTTAGAATTCTAGGCTCAAAATAATTATCCAGGACTACATCAAATTTTTAAAAAAACTGCTGTGCATTAAAGGATACAATCAACAAAGTAAAAAAGACAACCTATAAAATGGCAGACAATATTTTCAAATCATATATCCAATATAGTGTTAATATATGAAATATATAAAGAAATCCTACAACACAGCGACAACAATAAACCAATTTTAAAATGAGCAAAAACTTGAGTAGACACTTCAACCAAGAAGTTACACAAATAGCAAACAAGCATATGAAATTATGCTCAATATCACTAAACATTAGGGAAACAAAAATTAAAATTAAAATGACATATCACCTTACACCCATCATCAGGATGGCTGTTAATACAAAACAAAAAATAACAAGGAGGATGTAGAGAAACCAAAACTCTTGCACACTGTTGGTGAGAACGTAAAAGGATTTAATTGTTATGGAAAAGAGTACAGTGATTCCTCAAAAAATTAAAACACAGAAATAACACAAGATTTGGCAATTCTACTTCTGGATATATATTCAAAAGGATTGAAAGCAGGATCTCAAAGAGATGTTTGTATGCCCGTGTTCATTTCTGAATTGTTCACAATAGCTAAAAAATAGAGGCAATCCAAGTGTCCATCAGTAGATAAATGATAAACAAAATGTGATACATACATGCAATTAAATATTATTCAGCCTTAAAAAAGAGATCCTGTCACATGCTACAGTATGGATGAAACTTGAGGACATTATGCTAAATGAAACAAGCCAGATACAAGCGGACAAATACTGTTTAATTCCACTTATATAAGGTACCTAGAGTAGTCAAAGTTATAACAACAGAAAGTAGAATGGTTTCTGGGAACTAAGGGGAGGTAGGAATGAGGAGTTGTTTAATGCAGGGATCCTCAGCCCCTAGGTAGTAGATGGATACAGGTTATAGCCTGTTAGGAACTGGGCCGCACAGCAGGAGGTGAACGGCAGGAGAACCAGTGAAACTCCATTTGCATTTACAGCCAGTCCTCGTCACTGGCATTACCACCTGAGCTCTGACTTAGGTCAGATCAGTTGCGGTGTTAGATTCTCTCAGGAGCATGAACTGTATTGTGAACTGCGCATGTGAGGGATCTAGGTTGTGCATTTCTTATGAGAATACAATGCCTGATGAATCCTCCTCCCCCCACCTGCGGAAACATTGTATTCCACGAATTCGGTCCCCCGGATCTCAAAAAGGAGAAGCCAAAAATGTTGAGGACCACTGGTTTTATGGGTACAGAGTTTCAATATTTCAAGATGAAAAGAGTTCTGGAGATTAGTTGCATAACAATGTGATTATAGCTAACAACACTTAACTGTACACTTAAAAATGGTTAAGATGGCAAATTTTATGTGATGTGTAATTTACCACAATAAAAAATAAAAATGCCAAAAAATAATTTTCCATCAGAAATCAGAAGGCATTACCTTAAATTGCCTTATAAAAACTAATACCATTTATTGTAAGCTTTTATAGGTAACATTTTTTTCTTCTCTAAAATACTGTATGTTCTTGTCTTTTATCTTTGACATTCTGAAATTTTGTAATAATATGCCTAATTTATCTTGCTGGACACTAGAGGGATGTCCTTTCTATCTGAACTTTCTGATTTTTCTTCAGATCTGGGAAATATTCTACTATTTTTTACCCTAATTTCATTCCCTCTGCTACCTCTGTCTTGCTTCTAGGAACTTAGCATAGGCCAATCTTTTTATCATATTTTTACATTCTTGTATTTCTCCTCTATGTTACAGAGGTTTTCATTGGTTATTGTATTCCAGTTTTTTTAATTAATGCTATATTTTTGGCAATAATATTTTGAATTTCTAGATTGTTCTTATTTGTACTTTTCATAGTAGGCAAATTTTATTTTTGTAGATACAACCTATTCTCAAATCTCTCTGATGATACTCATTAGAATTTTAAAAATTTATCTTCTCTAAATTACCTCACTCCACTCCGAACTTGTTTATCCAATTTTCTGCTGTTGGTTGTTCTCAAATGTACATAATATACCTAGGTTATACTCCATCATCAGAGTGTACAGATTTAAATCTATATTTCAAAAAGTCTATCAGGTCATCTTCGCAGTTGACTTCCAGCCAAACCGAATTTGTTGTCATTGTATTCAATCCCTGGTTGGTTGGTTGGTTTTTGGTTTTTGGTTTTTGAATTGGTGTCTCACTCTGTCACCTAGGCTGGAGTGTAGTGGCATGATCACAGCTCACTACAGCCTTGATCTCCTGAGCTCAGGTGGCCCTTTCACCTCAGCACTCCTTCCCCCACCAGTAGTTGGGACTACAGCTGTATGCTACCACACTTGGCTAATCTTTAAAATATTTTTTTGTAGAGAGGACGTTTTTCTATGTTGTCTAGGTTGGTCTCAAACTCCTGGGCTCAAGGAATTCTTCTGCCTCAGCCTCCCAAAGTGTTGAGATCGAACACGATCCTGCAGGGAAATTCTGGGAGACAATGTAGATTAACCTTTAAGGGTATATATCATATACTATAGTACCTGTCTACTAATACAGTATTTCCTGCTTATCTACAATTTCACTTTCTGCAGCTTTAGTTACCCACAGTCAGCTGCAGTTCAAAAATATTAAACGGAAAATTCCAGAAGCAAAGAACTTATAAGTTTTAAATTGCATGCCATTCTGACTAGCACAATGAAATTTCACATCATCCTGCTCCATCCCACCCAGGATGTGAATCATCCCTTTGTCCAGCATATCCATTCTCTATATGATATCTGCACATAAGTCACTTAGTAGCAGCTGTCTTGGTTATCAGATTGACTGCAACAGTATTTCAGTGCTTGTGTTCAAGTAACTCTTATTTTAGTTAATACTTTAATAATAATAACTTAATTATTAGTTATTGTTGTTAATCTCTTACTATGCCTAACTTTTAAGTTAAACTTTTTCAAATGTATGTATAGGAAAAAACACAGTATAAATAGGGTTCAGTACTATCCGCAGTTTCAGACACCACTGGGGGTCTTGGAATATATGCCCATGGATTAGGGGAAACTACTGTACTCTCGTTTTTATTTCTCCTACATTTTTTGTGTCTATGTGTTTCTTCACTTGCTTGCAAACTCAGCTGTGACTCTAAATGAAATTTGTAATACTTTATCCAGAATTTCTAACTTATGTTGTAGGAGAGTTTTCAGATTATTTAATATACTGTATTGGTCATTTCTCCAAAATAGAAATGTTAGAAATAAAGAGAGACCATAATCAACAAATATATTAGCTTGATGTATAAGTTCGTAGTGTTTGTTTTAGGCATGGCAACACAGTAATGTTGAGAGTTTGTCATTTGTGCTTGTGAATACACCTTGCATTTTGCAAATTTGAATACTGTTAGTGTTATTTGTGTGCTAAAGAAGAAGGAATGTCAAGTGGAAAAAACAAACACTTCTGATATATTTTTCTGTTTAACAGAGGAGTAAAGGCAGCGGAGGTGGCTTGAAACATTTGTGCTGTGTATGGGAAGAATGACATTGTGGAAAGCACAGCAAGAAAATGGCTCAGTTGTTTCACAGAGGGCCACTTTGACCTGAGTGATTTGTGAGAACATTGTCAGGGATGATAATAATTGATTTAACCAATTTAATCTTTTTCAAGTATGTGGAGTACAAAACAAAAGGAAAGAGGCAATAAAACCATTCATAGGAGCAGAAGCTGATTCTCCACGTTCAGAAAGACTATCGGGCTTTGATGAAGACCATTTAAATGCGTTAATTCATGATGATCCATGTCAGTCAACCCAAGAATTGGCAAATGTGATAAACTGTGACCAGTCAACCATCGTGCAACATTTGCATTCCATGAGCAAGCGAAAAATACTACAAACGTATGCATCAACCCAATATATTATAAGATGTAAATGTCAGAAAAATCCTTAGCACACTGGAAGACCTTGTTAAGAGTTAGCTGTTGTTAATACCAATATTCTAGTAATAAACGCAACAGATGTAGAAGGATAAGTAAAGGAGAATTATCATTGGAAGAAAAAAGATTAATGAGACCACTCTTCCACAAGGAAGTAAAACAAGTGTGTTTGTTCCAGTAGTGTTCTATTTTTATTGCTTTACTGAAGTTCCATGCTCTACACAACATCTCTTAGTTTTCATCCTTAAATTTGAACAATATATATGAGTTATACAGGAAAACATTTTATCTTATTATAGCCCATAACACTTCTACATACATTTCATTCACTAGTGCTTACTACCATGCTCACAATTTACTGCAGAGGTCTGGGAAATGTAGTCTAGCTCTAGGAGAGGGAAGAAAAAGAAATGGATTTGGTGAAAAGGTAGAAGTCTTGGTACAATTTCTCTTGGCACAAAGGGAAGCAAAGATCTTATTCCCAATGTTTAAATTAGTTAACTGGGTGAATGGTGGTAGATTAGGGAATGTAGGTTTGGTTGGAGGGAGATGGAGTAAAGAGTTCAGTTTGATACATATTAAGCTAGGGACGCCTAGGAAATACCTGTGAGGATATCCACTATATCTTTCTATACATTTTTTTTAAGGATTATAGATATATAACATTGGTCATTATGCTAATTTATTGGGTCTTATATAAGCTTTCAATGTGTGTTCAACATATAGAGGATTTACTTGAATTAAGTATCTGAAAACTTTTCCACTGAATCCTTCATTGGTTTATACTTATAGGCATAGATGTATAAAACACAACTAAATATTGTTCCAAAGTAGAAAGCAAATTGATTTCCCATGAAAGCTAAACAATATGTTCTATTGAGATCTAAATTATTACACAGTGCACAGCCATCTACAATGAAAAGAGATGGGGAGCAATGTCCTGGTGTATCTGTGTCTGATTTCAAATCATGGGGGACTAGCAAAAGTGGTACTCTTTGCTTGTTTATTTTTCATAGATCTTTTAAAATACCCCCCTGCACCTGAGGAAAGTGAAAAGGGGCAACTGAAGTATCTCGATGCTTGGGAGTAGGCTCACTTCAGTTCTGATTCCCTCAAAGCAAATTATGTCAATGTGAAATCAACTCTCAGTCTCTCAAGTGGCCATATTCTCCCTGTCTATACGTCAACTATCAAGACAAATCTGAGTGTTTTTAGGACGCCTTGGTGAATCACTAAGATTTCAGTGTTTTTGATGGTTACCTTGTAGTCTTGAAGTGCCTTGTTACTTCTAAGACAGAGGCTTCTCACTTGAGTGACTTAATAAATGGGTGACTAGATGAATTAAAATATTTCCATCATGTTTATTGAATTTTAAGAAAATAATAAAATATATATCTTCATTATTGAAAACCCTGGATTATAATAATTTCTATTTTATTTTGTGTGTCAAACTTTATTTCATTATTGTGTGATAGGAGCACAAGAATGGGGATAACGTGGGTATTAAATGCCTCACTGGAATCATCAGGAAATAGGCAGTTCAGTGAGTCTGCATGTTGTTACGCGTTCAGTCAGGGTCAGCTGAGAAAATAAGACTCATTGACAAATGACTATAAAAATACTTAAATATTGTCTTTTCATGCGACATATAGGACAATAGGACATAAAAGCTTAACTATTAAATAAAAACACTATGGAGAAGTGTATATCACAAAATAGACCTCAGCAGTTCTAGACAGATATAGAAGGATAGACAAACAGAGTGTTTATATGTGTGTCAAATCCTTTTTGCTCTTGGAAGAAAAAAATTCTGGCAGTTTAATAGTTTGAGTGTTAGAAAAGACCTCAGCATAAACTGCCAAAATGATATAAATGAAAAGGCGCTCTTGCTTTTCTTCACAGAGCAAATATTTTTCTACCATACCAATGAAAACCCCAGACATTGCACAGCCAGTCAATCTGTGTTTACTTCTCTCTGTTATGTAACCTGTCTTTCCTCTAACTCTCATACTCCACGGGAGAGTTTGAGTTCTACAAACAGCCTAAGATGAAATCATCATTATTATGGCTTTTGCATGCCGAGCAGTGGCTTGGTCCCATAATTCTAAAGGCTAAACCCATAGAGACAAAAAAGATTAGTAAAGGCGCTTTGCCACTCTAGCTGTGGGAGTCCACTTGGAGGGCTTCTCCACTGACTGACCCCTATGGAAACCCAGTGCCGGATTCTGTATCGCTACAAAACACATAGTTGCATTACATACTTCTTAACATGAATGCCAGATGGAGCTGCCAGTAGGGGAAAATGACTAGGTCTGGAATCTGTATTTCCTCTAGGTTTCGAGGGAGAAAGGAAAACCCATCACATGTCACTTGGTAACATGCCCACAGTCCTTGTCCTTCTCCCTCATTGGGAGTTCATTGTTCCAATTAATTTCTGCCTCAATTAATATTCATCAAATGTTCACAGTGAGCTAGGCCTGGCTGGGGTGGGGGGCAAGTAAGGACAATCACTCCTTCTGCCCATATTTCAAATGTGGAATGTATTCATCAATATGAAAATTTTCAGCACCCCCACTGACCTTGAATAGCTGGTCTTCATGAATCTTCAGAAGTAATTATTAAGCCATCTGCCTTATGTAGACACATATGACCCTAGAGGAATTCCAGTGCAAGTAAGAGGTACATCTGTCTAATAGATCTGCCTTTGCCTGTACCAAGGACCTTTTTATAGAACCTTCTTTAGTAAGATGTTTAGGGGATATCAACAGACCACAATCCTAACTATAGAGAAAAAGAGTGCACATTTAATTTTCCTTTGCAAAAAAATAAAAGTAATAATGTTGACACTAGAATGCATTAAGCAGCTAATTTCAGATTAATCTGGTCACCCACAAAAAGGAAGACATAACTAAATAACCCAGTGTCCTCTCAATTCCCCAAGGAACACAACTGATTTAAAGGATTTCCAAATGTGAAATGATTACAATTTTCTAAGTTTCCTTTGCTCTGAAATTTATTGCTTAATATATCTCAGTGGCAGGCACAGTCACTGGTTAAGTACTTTCATGTACACTTTTCAGGATAAAACAGCAAACCTGAATTAGCACTAGTCTGTCAGCTTTAGAGCTATCTATATATACAAATAAACTCTTTTTTTTTTTTTTTTTTTTTTTTTTTTCAGTATTTTTTATTATCATATTGTGGGGTACAGTTAAGGATTAGATGTACAAATATGCTTCGTTCAGACACCCTTGGTGATAAAAGGTGTCTCCCCGTCCCCAGGCAGATATT
>CAUYQG010159096.1:0-16501 GCA_963574415.1 Tarsius wallacei | reverse complement strand
AATTTCTCATCTTCCAAAGTCCATCTTTTTTTCACATTTTAAATCTTAGAAATGATATTAGCTGCTCAGAAAAACTTTCTCTAAGCAGTATATCCAATACTGCCCATCCCACCAGTCTCTACAAGTGTTTTATATATATATTTAATTGTTTATTATAAAGATGTGGAGTACAATTCAGGATTAAGTATGCAAACATTGATTATGCAGGTACCCTTGTTGATGAGGTGTGCCCCTCCCTCCCTTAGCAGTTTCCCTCAACTGCCATTCCCACCCCCGCTCCCCTGGCAGTGTCTCACTACTGCTAGTCCCTTTCTTATAGTATTATGATAATTGTTCAAGGTCTGCTTATGAGTGAGGACTTATGGTACTCTGTTCTTTGTGTCTGTGATAGATCACTGAGTATGATCGACTCCAAATCCATCCAAGTTGCCGCGAAGTCCATATATTTTCCTATGAGGCTATCTTGTTTATTGAAGCTTTATTGTAGCAACAAGTGATATAAACCAATATATAATATTTGTCAACAAAAGTAGAAATTATGAAACAAAACATGCTGCCCATCAAAGCTCAACCAGATTTTAAAAATATGGTACATATACTTGATGGAATACTACACAGCCATGAGGAAGGACAAACATATGGACTTTGCAGCAATTTGAATGGATTTAGAGTCGATCATACTCAGTGAAGTATCACAAAAACAAAGAACAGAGGACCATATATTCTCACTCATAAGCAGACCTTGAACAATTATCAAAATGCTATAAGAAAGACATTGGGCCTTTAAGAGACGGTCAGGATAAGAGGGAGGACTTCACTCAATTAAATAACTACCTTATAAAAGATCCTGAAAATTTTTTCCTTTCTAATTTGTAAGGAAGCAATGAGAAGGCACTATCTTTGAATCAGAGAATAAGCCCTCATCAAACACTGAGAATGCTGTTTTTTTATCTTGGACTTTTCAGCTTTCATAACTGTGAACAATAATATTTCTGTTGTATAAAAATTACCTAGTAGCCAGGCTCGGTGGCTCAGCCTGTAATCCCGCGCCTTGGGAGGCTGAGGTGAGTGGATTGCCTGAGCCCGCTGGTTCGAGACCCGCCTGGGCAGGCGAAACCTCATCTCTACAATAAATTAAAAAATTAGCCGGGTGTGGTAGCGCGCGCCTGTAGTTCCAGCTACTTGGAAGGCTGAGGCGGAAGGATCGCCGGAGCCCAGCAGGTCGAGGCTGCAGTGAGACGCAAACAAAAAAAAAAAAAAAAAAAAAAAAAAATTACCTAGTCTGAGGAATTTTATGATAGTAGACCTAGTTGACTAATATATGTCAAGTAAAATAATTCTTTGAAGTAAATAAAGTAAAAAATACAACACTTTAAAATTTATGAAAACTAAGGCAAGGTTAAAAAAAAAAATTACACCCATAATGCCTACATTAAGAAAAAGTCTTAAATCAACAATCTAAAGTAGCAACTTATGTATCTAAAAAATGAAAAACAAAATCACCTAAAAGTAAGTAAAGGAATTACCTAATAACGATAGGAGAAGAAATCAATACAATTAAAAAAAAAAAAACAATAGAGAAAAATCATTGAAAGAGTAAGATGGCAGCCGGGCTCGGTGGCTCAGCCTGTAATTCCGTGCCTTGGGAGGCTGAGTTGAGTGGATTGCCTGAGCCTGAGGGTTTGAAACCCGCCTGGCCAAATTGGCGAGACCTCATCTCTACAATAAATCAAAAATTAGCTGGGCGTGGTAGCGCATGCCTGTAGTTGCGGCTACTTGGAAGGCTGAGGCGGAAGAATCGCCTGAGCCCAGCAGGTCGAGGCTGTGGTGGCCGTGAGCGTGCCACTGCACTCCAGTCTGGGCGACAGAGTGAGACTCCAACTCAAAAAAAAAAAAAGGGTAAGATGGCCCTCTAAATAGAGAATAAAATTGACACACCTCTAGCAAGACTGAATAAGAAAAATATAGTTATTTCACAAATTACAAAAATTATGAATGAATGTATCACTATAGGCATTGCAGACATAAAAATTACTAAAGTACCACAAACAACCTTATGTATATAAAATTTGACAATTTAAATGAAATTGACAATTTTACTTCAAAGCACAAACTAACACAACTCACTAATATGAAAAAGATAATTTGAATAGCCCTATCACAGTTGAGAAAAAAATTAATTCATAATTATAAATCTCACTAAAAGAAATCCACAGGCCCAGATGCTTTCACTGTATAATTCTACCAAGCATTAAAGGAATAATTAACAACAACTTATCAAAATATCTTAGAGAATAGAAGAGAAAAGAACACTTTCTGATAAATTTTATGAAGTTAATATTACCTTGATACCAAACTGTGACAAAGACAGTGAAATAAATCCATAGACCAATATCATCCATAAATATAGGGGCCAAATTTTAAAAATAGCAAATAAAATTTAACAATATATAAAAGAATTATACATCAGAACCAACTAAAAATATTCCAAGGATGCAAAGCTGGTTGGATATTTGAAAATCAATCAGTGCAATCAACTATGTTAATAGATTAAAGAAGGCAAAATACATGATCATACCAGTTAATGCATAAAAAGAAGCTACAGCCTTAGGAGATGTATTTCTTAAATAATATTAATTGCAAATCCAAATGATTCCTTGATCCACAGGTTATAGAATAAATGTTATATTAGCAGTCACAAGACACCATTAATCTTCTTGTATATCTCTATCAGAGGTAGAGTACTAGGTACTTTTTTACTGAGACATAATATTTTGAAAGGAATCTTCTTTTTCTGAGAAGTAGGCCTCAATAGTAGGCATAAAATATTCAATAAACTACACATAATTCTTGTAGTGGTAAAATACCTGAATATGTTGTTCTTTTTCAATGTTAATATCCTTGCTGTAATAGTGTACTATACTTCTGTAAGGTGCTACTATTGGGGAAATTTGGGTTAAGAGCACAGGGGAGTCTCTTGGTTTTATGTCTTACAACTGCATGTGAATCTATAATTATTTCAAGCTTAAAATTCATTTAAAGTTTGGTTTTGAAAAACATGTTGCTTTAATGATAATGGTTTCAAGGACCAATAAATTTTGGCATGAGACAGTACATTGGTATGAATCTTTATGTGATATCACAGTATTGTTTCACAAGAAAATAATTTTAAATATATATTCTCCTTACTACCAGAAACAAAGTCTGAGAAATTCTACTATTCTCAGACATCAATTTTCAAAGAATAATATCTTTCTGACTGTTTGTTACTTTTCTCTTTTCCATTATTGAACATTGTACATAATATTTCCATTAGCATGTGTACACACATATATTTCCAGTTGTATTTAAAACATTATTATGTGCATGATTTGCAGAATCATACATGATATAATATATTATTATTTATTCTCTTGTTTAATTATGTATATATGCAATATTATAAATTATCCACATATAATACTACAAAAGTAATTTCATTTTGATATCCAAATAACAGACACAGTTTTTTAAAATTTGAACCCGTTGATTTTAAATTTTTTTTTTTTTTTTTTTTTTTTTTGAGTTAGAGTCTCACTCTGTCACTCAGACTGGAGTGCAGTGGCCGCTCCCGGCCACCGCAGCCTCAACCTGCTGGACTCCGGCAATCCTTCCACCTCACCCTTCCAAGTAGCTTGAACTACAGGTGCATGCTACCACGCCTGGCTAATTTTTATAATTATAATTTTTTATGTTCAACTCCACCCTCAAAACATTTGTATTTAACTTTTTTATTATTAACTTTAATTCTAAGAATTATCTCAACTTTTTAATCATATGTACAGTCATGTATTTTATTAGATTATATGTGCTATATTGTTAAGTCATGTTTGTCAAATTTAGATAGTATTAAGACAATATCATCTTGTCACCCCAGGACCCACCAGAGAGATGCAGATGTCCATAGCGAAAAAACAGGAAGAAAATCACACAGATTATGTTGGAATCAGGCAGTTTTATCAACCAGTTTGCCAGTGTGGGCCATAAGTAGTTTCTGGATACAAAGAAAGGGTAAATGAGGGAACCTCAGAGACCTGCACTCCTATCACATTTGGAAGTCCTTTCAAGACTCACTGCATTCCAATTCTATATGAGAAACTGCCTAGATACTATACTGTGTATACTGTGTGCACTACCAGGACTCACATGGAGTTTCACAGGCAATTAAGCTATGAGCAGGAGATCTAGTCATACCATCTCCATAGCTCATCTCAGGTGGGCTGTGTCCCAACTCCCGTTGCTAAACCATAGAGGTCATGGGAAGTCTCGATGCAATTGTTTGTCCCAGGGGTAAGTTATACCACAGGCAGCAGTTTCTGGCTAGGACAAACTGAAAAAGGAGGACTCGTGGCCATCTGCAGTCGTGTGCTCTGAGCAGACTGCCTGTGTCAAAAGTGCTGGAGCTTGTTAGTACTTGCCACCTCTGACAATCCCTTTCTGTCTGTGTAAACTCTTTTGTGCATCACAGGCAACTCTGCTTATTCCTGAAACATTACCCAAGTGGCGAGGGGACTCCCTCCTGATTTCTACTGGGTTTATCAATTGCACGCACAAGTGGGGAGCTGGAGCACAAATTTTCCTGATCTAGTTTTCCTCAACCAGCTTTCTCCTCACAACAAAAGCCCAACACAGGCAGAAAATTTTGAAAATCCTATAGCTTTCCCTATACTCTTGATTAACTGTGCACTTCCTTGGTGCATAAAGACTAACCAGAAAGTCCACAGCCATTACTGCATCTGATTCTCTTGAAATTGCCATCTCCTAGCTAGAATTCAATTGGCCCAGCCCATAACAATACAATAATTTGAGACAATAACACAGTATTTCAGAAAGTTTGTTTCCAGACTTCAGTTAACATCATTATTTACACCAACCTGGTTATCAGGAGATCTCAAGTCTGATAAACATACACAGCAGAGCAACGCCACAGCTGCAGTTGAGAAAACCCCACACTGAGGTGATGCACAACCAAGGACAATCTAGTCTCCACCATTGTCCTGTCAACCACATCAGAGATGGTGCTTGCACCCGCTACTGGGAAACCAAAGGGCAGGTCATTCTGGTCCAGCCTACCCCTGAAAGTTAAGAGAAAAGTCCATATCACCAGAAATCTCATGGGCTAGTCCAACTCTGAGTCACTACCCCCTTTTTAGAGGGCTATACAGAAAATTAGTGACCAGTGCTCCTTAGAGTTCAATCCTTGTACTTTTACATCACCAAATTTCATTCAGAGACATCTCAGCACCAGCCTGACCTGTGGTAGGCATGTAAAGTGACAAGGCCCAGAAAAGGAGTAAGACTCACTGTAACTGGTCTATCACAGATTACCACTTCTTGTCCAAGGAGAACTCATCACATCACAGGAACATCTTGTGGGATTAAACAAACAAACAAAAAATTAAAGTTTGGGCTTCTCTGGGTCACAGAACTACCCACCTGAGGGAAGACTTATTTAGCAAAGACACATAATGTAGGGACCAGTAGAGGATGGGAGTGATTCCATTCCCTTCAGTTAAGCAGCCCTGGTGTCCATAAGGGGCCATAAAGAAAGGGACTTCATCACATCCTGACTCACCACTGCAGACATTTGCTCCTCTTGTGGAAGCTCAGAGGGCTTGCACCAGTTGACACAGTATTTAGGGGTAACTAGAACCCCATGAGAGCTGGGTGTTTTGGGTCCAGGCTTGCCATAGGTTAGAATCTCACTCCTCATCTACATGGAACAACAATATTCTTATAGGATAGAGGTACGTGTCTGATCTGAAAATTCAGAACAATAGATCTGGGACATAACAGAAAGGCAGACTGTTTACCAGAAGTCTAGCAGTAGATAGTAATGGAACTAATGTGGCTCCTATCTTACACCCCAGAAAAGCCCTCAGTGTATTTTCCTGGGAGCTCCGCCATCTGCCCATATCAGGGATGACACTTTACCCCACCATAGTGTATAGCACAAAAACATCTGTTTCAGCTATAACCAGCTATCAACCATGGGTGTCCCCTAATGACCCGAATACTGAACAGTTCAATGAAGAGAAAAAAATGCTGAAAAAAAGCAAATCACACAACCAAGGAATAAGAAAAGATAATGAGTTCCCTAACATTCTAGGCTCACAGGAGACAGTGAAACTACAAACAGACCCAAGAATTGCTACAATTCTGAGAAAGCCAACATGCAAAGACTTTCTATAATCAAAGAACTCTTACAAAGTCTTTACTACTGAAAGCACACAGAGCAAAAGCTAAACAGGCATAAACAGTACACATTGAAGACACATTCCTCAAAGTCAAGAAAACAATAATTAAATAAAAAATAAGCTGGGCACAGTGGCTAAGCCTGTAATTCCAGCACTTTGGGAGGTCAAGGCAAGAGGATTGTCTGAGGGGGTTTCGAGACCTGCCGGGCAACTTGGTGAGGCCTTGTCTCTACGATAAATCACACAAAAAAATTAGCTAGGCATAGTGGCATGCGTCTGTAGTCCAGCTTTTTGAAAGGCTGAGGCAGAAGGATCACCTATGCCCAGCAGGTCGAGGCTGTGGTGCCACTGCACTCCAGTCTGGGCAGCAGAGTAAAACTCCAATTCAAAAATAAATGAATAAAAATTAAAAATAAGTAAATAAATATATTTAGCAATAGTAAAAACAAATAGTCTATCCAAATGAGAAGTAACCAGAAAAATACTCCTGGTAATAATAAGAAAACTACCTACAAAAAAACCCTCTCTGGACCAGTTGGTTTTCTAAAAGAATTCCACAAATCAGACAAGGAGGAGCTCATACCAATCCTACTGTAAGTATTCCAGGAAATGGAGAAACATGGGACTCTCCTCAAATCATTTTATGAAGCTAACATCACATTGATACCCAAACTAGGTAAAGATCCAACAAAGAAAGAGAACTACAGATTAATATTCTTGATGAACATAGATGCAAAAAATCTCAACAAGATTCTAGCAAACTGTATCCAATAACGCATCTCAAAAATCATCCACCATGACCAAGTAGGCTTCATTCTTGGGATGTTGGACTTTTTCAACAACTGCAAGACCATAAATGTAATTAAATGCATTAACAGATGCAAAAAAATGACAACATTTTATTATATTATTAGATGCTGAAAAGCTTTTGATAAAAATCCAGCTCCCTTTCTATATAAAGACCCTGTGAACATCAAGGCATAGAAGTAACATACTTCAAAATAGTAAGAGCCATCTATGAGAAACCCATAGTCAATCCATGCTAAACAGACAGAAACTGGAATAATTTCCCATGAAAACTGAAGCAAGACAAGGATACCCACTCTCGCCCCTCTTGTTCAACATAGTATTAGAAGTTCTAGGTAAAACAATCAGACAAGATGAGAAAATCAGGGATATCCAAATAGGAAAAGGGGAAGGTAAGTCATTCCTCTTTGCAGATGACATGATTCTATACCTTGAAAACCCAGAAAATCTGTCAAAAACCTCCTAGCTCTAATAAAGGACATTGGCAAAATCTCAGGGTATAAAATGAATGTGCACAAAAGAGTCACATTCTTATTCACCAACAATAAACAAACAGAAACCCAAATAAGCACAAACTGAACTGAAATCAGTCTATAAAAAAGATACCTGCACACACGTTTATTGCAGCATATTCACAATAACAAAAAACATGGAACCAAGTGTGCTGCCCATCAAAAGAGGACTGGATAAAAATATACATGATGGAATATTATGATGTCATAAATAAGGACAATATTATGAACATCACAACAACTTGGATGGACTTAAGAGTCTATAATACTGAGTGAACTTTCATAGAAACAAAGAACAGAGTACCACATGTTCTCACTCATATGTGGACCTTGAATAATTATCATAATACTATAAGAAAGGGATTGGCAGTAATGGGAAATTGCCAAGAGAGTGGGACACATCTCTTCAACAAGGGTATGTGCATAATGAACATTTGTTTATTTAATCCTGAATTGTACCTAACATCCTTAAAATTAAAAGTTAAAAAAAAAACTCAACAAAATCAAAAGAACAGGATTAGATGAATTTACAGCTGAATTCTATCAGACTTTCAGAAAACAACTGATACCGATTCTACTGAAGTTAATCCATAAGATTAGGAAGGAAGGAATTTTTCCTAACTAATTGTTCAAAGCCAGTATCACTTCATAATAAAGCCAGGTAAAGTTACAATAAAATAAGAAACAACCATACCAATGTCTTTAACAAATAAATTTTCAAAAGTGTGCAAGAAAATACTCACAAACCAAATAAACAGCACATAAAAAATAATTCACCATAATAAAGTGATTTTAATGTTAGGATTGAAAGGATATTTCACCATACACAAGTCAATAAATGTGATCCACTACATAAACAGATTTAGAAAACAAAAAATATCTTTTCAGATGCAATACAAATATTTGATGAAATTCATCAATTTTTAACCTTCAACAATATAAGCAATATAAACATATTCTTGAAAATAATAAGTCATATACAAAAAAAAAAGACACACACAGCCAGCATCATACAAAATGGAAAAACGTTGAATGAATTTTCCCTCAGAAATGAAACAAGGCAAGAATTTACAGTTTTATCACATCTACTCAACACATTTTAAAAAGTCTACCCAGATCAATCAAGCAAGAGAAATACAGGGTATTCAAATTGGAAAAGATGAATACAAACTACATCTGTTTTCTGAGATATAATCTTATTCTTAGAAAACCCTAAAGATTACTCTCAAAGACTCCTGGAAATAATATAAATTTAGTAAGGTCTCAGGTTACAAAAGCAGCAAACATAAATTAGTAGCACTGCTATACCTCAATAATGACCAATGTGAGAATCAAATCAATAATTCAATCCCATTTACAATAACTGCCAAAAACTAAAGTACCTAGGGGTGTATTTTACCGAGAAAGTGAAAGATATGTATAAGATCAACTATGGAACACAAATGAAAGAAAAAATAGAAGATACAAACCAAAATTGTATGCTTATGGATCAGAGGAATTAACATTGTTAAAATAACCATATTACCCAAAGTTATCTACAGATTTAACACAATCCATATCAAATTACCAATGTCATTTGTCATAGAATTAAAAAAAAAATCCAAAAAATATTTCTTATCGTCACGGCAATCCTGTCAAAACAAGACAAAACAAAACCAAAAAAATTGAGGCGTTACATTACCTGACTTCAAATTGGCTACCATAAACAAAACAGCATGGTAAAGATACAAGGACAGAAACATAAACCAAAGGAATATAGAGTTCAGAAATAAATTCAAATGCAACCAACAGATCTTAAATGAAACAAACAGAAGCATACACCAGAGAAAGGAAGAACTTTTCAATAAATGATGTTGGGAAAATTAGATAGTCACATGCACAAGAATGAAAACTTATCTATCACTATATACTTTACTAACTGAAGATTGATTAAATACTTAAATGTCAGCCCTGAAACCATACAAATTTTGGGAAGAAGACCTAGGAAAAACTTCTGGACACTGCAGTAGCCACATAATGTATGGTAAAGACTAAAGACAGCAAAATCAAATGCAACAAAAAACCTAAAAAAGTAACTGAGACTTAATTAAACTAAAAAACTTCTCCACAGCAAATAAATAATTAACATAGGAAATAGACCACAAAAATACCAACAAAATTGGAGAACATATTCATACACTGTACATCTGACAAATGATTAATATCAAGAATCTGCCAAGAACTTAAAAAAATCCACAAGAAAAAAGAAATAACCCCATTTAAAAGTGGGCAAATGACATGAACAGACATGTCGTAAAATAAATATATAAATGGCCAATAGACATACAAAAAAATACTCAGCATACAAATTGATGAGTTACTACCTTAACCCAATCAAAATGGTCATTATTTAAAAAATTAAAAACAACGGGTAGTGGAGCACCATGGCAATGGAATCTATAGGACTGCAAGAGTCTCGGCATGGGTGAGTGTGCATAGAGACTATTCTCAGTCTGTCTGTGTGTGCAAGTGGGTGAGCTAATGTCTAACTGATGGGAATCACTGGATCAAGCACTCAAGGTCCCCCTTCAGAAGCAGCCACAATTTGCTTCTGCTCTGAATTTGGCACCTGCAGCACACAGAAAGCTCCACCATTCCTGGGGTACCTCTTCAGAAAAGGCAGCAGAGATCAGCAGTCTCTTGACAACTGGCACCTGACTCACGCCACAACCAGTGGCAATGTTTGGGCACAGTCAGTGGAGAACGTGGAGAAGGCTCTGGAAAGAGATCTGAAGCTGAGACCCATAGGAGGATAAGATGCCAACAAATGCCATTTTGATGCCATTTCTCTGTCCTGAGCCCAGCAGGGACCTTCTCTAGCTCCCTAGATTCTGAGAAGAGAGCAGCCTGCATCCAGCAATCTCTGTACCCCTCTGGGATCACCATCATTTGACCAGAGAAGATATTTCAGGTGCACCATACCGAAGACAGAAGCCCTAACCCCCCACACAGGATCAAGCGTGGACTTGTGTAGTCATAATGCGAGACCTAGCAGAGGCCAAGTTGAAGTGAGTCCTGGAGTCACTCCCTTTCCCCCAGCAGTCTGTGAGGAATCCAACCCATGTAGAGAGCAGTCTAATTGGCCTGTGGACTGAAAGCAGAGGGGAGCGGCTAGATACTGGAGAATATTCCCTACCACTGCCAAAAGCAATGGGGCAGCAAATACAATGGTAAAAAAAAAATAAATGAAAATATGAAAGAAACCTGAAGGTCCAGAAAAAGCCACAAGAAGGAGTATTTTTTTTCTCTATTCTCTCCACACATAACTTTCTGTTAGAGATTTATGATATGAACTCTGCCCATTTCTTCCCCATTTTTTCTTTGAATATGGGTATATTTGAGGGAAAGTGCATCTTTAATTTGTTGCTGTTGTTGTTTGCTTGCTTTTGTTTTGTTGTTTTCTTTCATTGTTTATCTGTTCCTTTGTATGCTTGTCTGTTTTTCTTCTTTCTCTTTATCTCCCTTTCATCTCCCTACTTTCTATCTCTATTCTTTTCCTTTTTCTCAGCTCATTTTGGCTTTGGGGGCATACATATACCCACACTGCATCAACAGACTGTAAGGTGGTAAGAAGTGGGTTCCAGGGAGACCACACACCAGTCAGTGGATACAGTAATCTGCAGCTAGCTCCTGAACCACAGCTCCCACCATTACACATTAGTGAAATTTCAAAACTACCAAAAGACAGCACAGTCCTCTACTGCCAGTCCAGCTTCAAAATTGAACAAACCCAGAGAATCTACATAAGGAAGAATAAGGGATTGAGCAAGTGCAAGTGAAAGCTATCCCGCCTATCACTAAGCAGTTATCGTTATCCCACCTATCACTATGCAATTAAAGAGGTAAAAAGAATGAGATGAAGAAGAACTAAAGAACAGACTCTTGAGAAGATGGCGCTTGTGAACACAGACTTTGGAACTCAAACAATGAAGAGCCCCAAATGGCTGTTCTCAAACCACAGACTGAGATATCAAGATATTAATTGAAAGAATGAATAGAAATGAGAAGAGATAAGAGAAAAGAATGAAGGTGTTGATAAGTGAGATGATGGCAATAAATAATACATTAAACAAAATAAATGGCAAATTGACAAGCATGAAAGCAGAGTTAACCAAGCAGAAGAGTCTCAGAGCTTGGGGACCAAAATATGGAATTAACTCAATCTGTAAAAAACACAGAAATTAAGCTTAAAAAGAAGGAAGAAATCCTCCAAGAGGTGGGCGAATATATCAAGATATCAAACTTGTGCCTGATTGACATTCCTGAGGTAGATAGGGAGTCAGAGTCCATCCTAGAACAAACATGCCAGGTAATTTTGAAAGAAAACTTCCCTCATCTCATCAGAGATGTGACCAAACACAAGAGATTCAGATAACACCTGCAAGGCATCAAATAAGAAGACCAACTTTTAGAAACACAGTAATTCACTTACACAAAGTAGATATAAAATAAAAAATCTTAAAAGCAACAAGAGAGAAAGGTCAGACTACCTACCAGGGAAGAATAGTTAGAATGACAGCAGAATTATCTACAGAAACACTACAATCTAGAAGAAACTGAAGTACAATCTTCAAAGTTCTCAAGAATAAATAATTCTAACCAATAATTTCCTACCCAGGTAAACTAAGCTGCCAGAGTCCAGCTCTAGTAGGTTCAGGGTTTCCCGAAAGAAGGGTGGCATCAGTGAGTGAAGGGATGGACACAGACCTGGTGTTTATGCAGGACTGCTCGCCTATTGCTAACAAAATTTCAGCATATATAGTTTTTTTTTTTTTTTGAGTTGGAGTCTCACTCTGTCGCCCAGACTGGAATGCAGTGGCCACTCCGGGCCACCGCAGCCTTGACTTGCTGGGCTCCGGCGATTCTTCCGCCTCAGCCTTCCAGGTAACTGGAACTACAGGCACGCGCTACCACACCCGGCTGATTTTTGATTTATTGTAGAAATGAGATCTCGCCTGCCCAGGTGGGTCTCGAACCCGTGGGCTCAGGCACTCCACTCACCTCAGCCTCCCAAGGCGCGGGATTACAGGCTGAACCACCGAGCCTGGCAACATATATAGTTTTTTTGGTACATACCTACTAAGTGATATACATGAAAAAATCTTTCTTGACATCATTCAAATTTTCCACGACCCACCAGATGTTTTTCTCATTCTTTTATGATTAAATGGACAATCATGTGTGGTCTTTTACATATTCTTTTTATTAAATACAATCATTTTCCTTACAACTATAGAACAACAAACTTATTATGTACTTATTCTTTTAAAGCTAAATGCACTCACAACAAACCCATTACACTATGCTTAAATATCTATGATATTTTAAAATTAAACATAAGCCTTTTACTAAAACTAATATCTAATCTTTTCCTAAAAATCATGTAACAACAAAGGTCAACCTGTTATATATTTAACTATGGCCAAGTACACTTAGGTAAATATTTTCTGCCGCAAAATAGCAAGCTTTTATTCATGTAACTATAGAAAAAACAATCTCTGGAACACTGACATCTCTTGGGGTTCTGCCAGTACAAACTGCACAACAATCTACAATTAAGACCAAATGGTTCCAGTCTGCTTCTAAGGAGCATATGATATCTATAGTTTTCATCTACAATTCCTTGGCAAGGGAAGTGGCTTCCTGCTTGTACATTTGCATGCCAACCTTCAGGGCCCTTATAATACCTGCCCCAGTTTCTTAGCATAATGTTGGCGGTTTCCCTTAAAGGTGTATAAATTTTGTCTAGTAATCTAATGGGGATTTCTGGACGTGACACGACGGGATGGACTATGATTTTTCCTCTCTGCGCTTATAACCACAGGGTGAGTAGATAAAATTCTCCACAATCCCCCAGAGTCTATTTTCTGTGGTTGATTAGCAAGCTATAGTTTCTCAACCCCTAGGATTCCCACTGGCAGCATGACTAAGCAAAGCAGGAGAAGCAGAACTCCCGCTTTCCCGGAGGTGCCATGCCATCCGGGGTCATCATTCTCCTTGACCATGTCAGAAGGCAGACCTTTGCAGTCAGTTCCCAACACTAAGTTTCATCAATAATTGAGAATTAAAATCCTTCCCAGACGTTAAACCCCTAGAGTTTATGCTGCCTCCAGACCAGCTCTAAAAGAGATGATTAATAAGGTATTAACCATAGAATAAAAAAAAATTGACCACATTCTTTCCAAGAATCCAAGAAAACAGAGTCAACAAAACACACACATATACTAACACAAAATACCAACACAAAACCCACATATAGCAACACAAAACACATATATACCAACACACATATACCAGCACAAAACACACACAATACTAACACACAAAAAAAGAGCAAACAAATAAACAAACAACAAAAATAAGAGCAACAAAAAATAACTATAGCAGTCTCATGACAGGGATAGACTCTCACATCTCAAAAACTAGCCTGAACATGAGTGGACTAAATGTACAACTGAAAAGTCATAGAATGAAAAAACACATAAAAAGGCAAAACTCTACAGTTTGCTGTCTCTTGGAAACATATCTCACACAAAGGATGCTCACAGGCTTAAATTTACAGGATGGAAAACCAATTTTCAGGCAAATGGATCGCGAAAGCAGACAGGAGTAGCAATCTTAATATCAGACAAAACCACCTTTAAGCTATCAAAAATTTAAAAAGATGTGGTTGATCACTACATAATGATAAAAGGGTCAATCCATTAACAAAATATATCCATCCTAAACATATATTCACCCAACACAGGGACACCAGCTTTCTTAAAGTTGCACTAAGAAAAATAAAATATATATATTCTGTAATATTATCATAGCTGGGGACCTAAATACCCAAGTAATAAGCCTAGATAGATCATCAAGGCAAAAAAAAAAAAAAAATCAACAAAAAGATCCAGAACCTAAATGTGGCACTTGACCAAATGGACTTAAAGATACCTATAGAACACTCCATCTAACAACCATGGATTATACATTCAAATTCTCACCACACAGAATGTACTCCAAGATTGACCACATCCTTGGCCATAAATCAAGCATTAAACAAATACTGCCATGCACCTTCACAGACTACAGTGGAATAAAATTAAATATCAGCACTAACAAAATTCCCCCAAAACCCAGAAAAACAGGGACACTAAGAAACATGATGTTGAACAACTCTGGGCCAACACAGAAATCAAAACAGAAATTAAAAGATTCCTTAAAACATATGAAAATGAAAAAACATCTTACAAAACATCTGGGATGTCATGAAATAAGTACTAAGAGGGGAATTTATATCTGTATGAATGAACATCAAGAAAATAGAGAAAGAATAAGCTAACAGTCTAACAAATCACCTAGGGGAGCTGGAAAAGCAAGACCACCAGAACTCTAACATCAGCAGAAGAATCCAACTCACCAAAGTAAAAGCACAGATATGGGACATAGAAAGCAAAAATGCCATAGAAAAAAATCATTAAAATGAAAAGCAGCTTATTTGAAAGGATAAACAAGATTGATGGACCCTTAGCAAGGATGACCAAGAAAAAGAAAGAAAAAGCCCAAATAAACATGATCAGAAATGCAAAAGATCAAGTCACAACTGAACCTGAAGAAATACAAAAGATTATCAGAGATTACTATGCACACTTTTATCGAAACAAACACAATAACCGAAATAAAATGGAGGATTTTCTGACATCACACAACTTCCTAACAATGAAACAAGAAATTAAGACCCTAAGTAGACTAATAACAACCCAGGAAATTGACTCTGTCATAAGAAAACTACCTACACAGTAATAATAATAATAATAATAATAATAAAAGCCCAGGACCAGGTGAATCTCCAGCAGAACTTTCCCAAACACACAAGGAGGAACTGATACCAATCCTATTGAAAATACTTCAGGCACTCTCCTCAAATTATTTTATGAAACTAACATCACATTGATATCTAAACTGGGTAAAAATCCAAGAAAGAAAGAACTACAGGCCAATATCCCCAATGAACATAGATGCAAAAATTCTCAACATGATTCTTGCAAATCGAATCTAACAACTCATCTCAAAAATCATCAACTGTGACCAAGTAGGCTTCATCCCCAGGATGCAGGGCTGACTCAACAACCACAAGACCATAAATGTATTAAATACTTCAACAGATGTAAAAAGAAGAAACTCATGATTATATCATTAGATGTGGAAAAAACTTTTGATAAAATCCAGCATCTCTTCTCAATAAAAACCCTTGAACACCTAGGCATACAGGGAACATACCTCAAAATAGTAGGAGCCATGTATGATAAGCCCACAGCCAATACATCACTAAACAGACTGAAATTAGAAGCATTTCCCTCGAAAATTGGAATAAGACAAGGCTGCCCTCTCTCACCCCTTCTGTTCAACATAATATTAGAAGGCCTAGATAGAGAAATCAGATAAAACAAGGAAATCAGAGGTGACCAAATAGGAAAAAAGGAAGTCAAGTTATTCCTCTTTGTTGACAATATGACTCTATAACTTGAAAATCCATGATAATCTGTCAAAAACCTCCTTGCACTAATAAAGGACTTTGGCAAAGTGCCAGCATAAAAAATAAACATACAAAAAAAAGTTGCATTCTTATACACCAACAACAAACAGGCACAGAACCAAATAAAAAGCACAAGGCCATTCACAATAGTCACAAAAAATATGAAAGAGCTCAGCACCTTCATAACCAGAGAAGTGATATCTTTATAATGAAAACTACAAAACACTGCTCAAAGGAGTCAAAGAAGACACAAACAGGTGGAAAAACAAAATTATCTTCTAATCCTCATGGATTAGAAGAATCAACATTGCTATGATGTCCTTGCTACCAAAGACAATCTACAGATTCAATGCAATACCCATTAAATTACCAATATCATTCTTCTCATA
>CAUYQG010159094.1:0-34163 GCA_963574415.1 Tarsius wallacei | reverse complement strand
CGGCGATCCTTCCGCCTCAGCCTTCCCAGTAGCCGGAACTACAGACGCGCACTACCACGCCCGGCTGATTTTTTGATTTATTGTAGAGATGAGGTCTTGCTTGCCCAGGCGGGTCTCGAACCCGCGGGCTCAGGCAATCCACTCACCTCAGCCTCCCAAAGGCACGGGATTACAGGCTGAGACACCGAGCCCGGCTGGTTTTTAGTTATTTTGATTGTGTAGAAAGTACTTTGTTCTTAACAGTCCATAAAAGCAGGCATTAGTAATATGAGAGGAAAAAAAGCAAAAAGAGGTGATTCTTTTTTTATATATAAATAGGGTAAAAACAAGGTAAATGGAGAAAAGATTGTCTTTTTCAAAGTGGAATTGGCATCTGTGGGCAAAGAGAACCACTGGGTGAAAGGTCAGAGGCAGGCTGATCCATCTCTGTACTTAATAGCCATACTACTACCTAATGGTCCCATTAATGCACATTTTGAGTTCAATTCATTTGCAGTTAAGAACTTGCAATTTGATCTCTAGCAAACTAAAAGTTGGCAAGTTTCTTACTCAAAGTATCTTTGCAGAGCCTACAAAAATGGCAGACCAAGAAAATGCTTTTCCAAACACAAACATTTTACCTACCTATCTTCCCATTTACAGTGTTTGATTACAAATCAATGAAAAGGATTTCACACATATTAGATAATTCATGTTCTCTGCCTTTACCATCAAATTGTTACATTTTCGCATATTTCTATACATCCATCTTAATAGGTCCTTTGATACATATCATTTCAACTCTCACAGATTTCATTACAATTTACATACTTAGTTCATTTTTTGTTACTGCTTCTGTGCTTTCACATGTGACAATTCCTCCCAACTATATCTGCAAATCCAAGTCTCACCTATTCTTAAAGTCCCATTTCAAATTCAACTCCCTTCACAAAATCTGCTCCGATCCTGTCACCTGAAAATCATCTCTCCCTCTTCTGATCCTCATCAAAGCCATTTATCTGTGACTTTCTTAACAAAAGAATCACTTTTTATCACATATTATATATGTTTGCAATTATGACTTAAGTGCAACTTATTTGAGATTGGGGACTCTGTCTTATTTCTTCTTGAATCTTGCATAATATTTGGCATTTGATACCTAGTAACTACTCCATAACTGTTTGTGAATGAGTGAAGGAATCTAATTTGCACCAAATGTCTAAAATAGTTTGATGAAACAGCCTTTGCAATGGCTCATCAAGCCTACTACAGATAGCTTTCATAACTAAACTTTCTTTGAACCAAAATAGCAAACAAAATTCAGAATGTTGCCCAACTGTTTGCATTTTTTGAAGTACTTTTTATTTGAAATTTAAAAGTTACAGCTAACAATCAATGAATCGATAGTCTAAAATAAAATAATCATTTGTTCTTTTACTCATTGGTGAAAGAGAAAGAAATATTTTAAAAATATAAACGGAAGCATACTTGTTCAAGGAGCCTATAATATAACAATAAACACAGGTATGAATCAACATCCTTTTCACATTCAATGTTAGCTTACAAAAATAGTGATTTTATGTTGGTGTCTCTAAGAGATACTATTTTTTTAATTGAAAACCAATTATGTAGAAAGTCAAATATATTTAACTTGATAAAAGTCATTAACTTGTATTAATCAAAGCAAACAAATGGTATTCTGTGACTTGAGGAACATATGGAAAATGCTAATGCTTCTTTTCTAATGTTAATACTTTGAGAATTACATGTGAATAATTTAATAATAAATTCATTGTTTCTATACACTCTCAAATGTCAAGGTTCCTGTTCAGTTCATGTCTACATACTGTCACCACCTTACATAAAGTCAGACACAAAATGTTTTTTGATAAATACTTAGTAAAATGTACATAATTTATTCTTATATATGGTTCTGCACATATTAAGCTGACTAGTAAGAACATTATCCATTTCTTTTTTATATTTATTCTATTAAACCTGTTGTTGAGAAATATTGAGAGAATAAATAATTTCTTCTTCAGATCACTAACTATGAAACCATCAGTTCAACTTCTCTTAAAATTTATTTTGTGAAATGCTAGTGGATCTGAAAGGAAAATAATCCTGATTCATTTCCTGTTTTGAGTTCCAAGACCTTCTATAAAAATATAAAATAAAATAAGAAACTGGGTTGGCAGTTTCAAGAACAATTGAGAAGCTATTGTTTAATGTGAGTCATGTCTCCTTTTCTGTTAACCTCAAATTCTTCTCCTATCTACAACATCAGCTTTAGAATTTGGGGTTCAACTGTTGATAAGCAGTCAGAATTTGACTTTGGTTTCCTCTGAAATGTGCCAACACACTCAAATATGGTCTTTGTTCTTTTCGAATGTTTTGCATCTTGGCATTTTAAATTTCTTTTTCTCCATAGTAGACATCTGGATTCATAGAGATGGAACTGAAAGAAAGCTCAGAATTCTTCTAACCCGAACCCCAACATTTGTAAAAGGGAAAGACCTAGCGTTGGAAGCCTACCTCAATACTAATTCTGTTCTCTTAACTTGAAGCCAAACAGCAAAGTGTCACAGCATCTCATCAATTTAGCTTGTATTCAGTATGAATAGACTCTGACCATTTTCCCTAATAGAATCAGCATGCAAATTTCTAGCATTCAATTTTGAAAAGCTGTATTTAAAACCACTGTGTGGGAGAGCAGAACAATATGTGAAGTAGATATTATGCTACAGTAGACAAGTTTTCGTTTCTGACACAGATAGTCTTTTCTTGAGCAAAGACAGTATTTATATATCTTATAATTTCTCATAAACAGGTCAAGAAAATGATAACCATATGCTTGCCTGTATTTTCAATTTCCACATATATTTTATATGTAAATCAACACTAGGTGAGCCAGTCATGGTAGGAAGAGAAAGAGAAGATTAATGTGAAGTTGACAAAATAGCACATTTAGTATTCAATTCCTGGGTAGATACTGAAATAGTTCTATAAATTGTATAGTCTTTCAGCTAAAATTTAAATTCTGTCCATGTTGTTACAGTTAGTGATACAGAAATTAATAATAATAATTCGGTCAGAGTGTATAATATTGTGAAGCATAAGATTCAGTGACAATGCTTCCTTCTTGAATAAGAACCAGGATCAAGAAGAGCTTCCTGGAAGAGACCCTTGTGGAATGCAAAGGATGTTCTCTGGTAGAGAATGAGGAAAAGAAAGGATGAGAAGGAAAGGGAAAGGATAGAAAAGGAAGTAAATACAGGGAAGAGCAAGAATGAAAAGAGGAAGGATAGAAATGGGGAAAAATAAAGAAAAGAAAAGGGAAAAAAAGAAAAGGGTAGAGAAAGGAAAGAAATAATAGTTAACTTTTCATCAACATTGAGGAATTAGATGTGGTTATGATTTCAAGGAACTGGAGAGTAGTAGAGCCATGCATTAGGAAATGAAAATAGGAAGGCAAGTGGGGCTTAGAAAATGCAGACATTCTATTCTATCCCAGGAGTTTTGGAGACATTCCTGTGAAACAGAATGCCAGGAAAGTTTCCTGAGGAAAATAGTGGCTTAATTTATTTATTCATTTAATGTGTTATTTCAGTAACTTAATAATCAATTTATAATATTCTAATAATTTAACAGTCTTGTAATTCTATGAGGTACTGATCTTATAATTCAGAGGTACTAATGAGGTGGCCTGGTCTAAAAGATGGTCCAAAAGCAGGAATTCTAAGCATAGGACTTCCATGCTCTGAGTTCCATACAACCCAGCACATTTAGGAAAATATTATTCTTATCTTTCCAAAAGTTAGCGTGGGATTACAAACTAAAACTATGCATGCACATATTTTTGTCTTTCAATTTTAAATTGTTTCCTAAGGTCATGCTTAACCTCCAATTAGAGAATTCTGCCACTAGGTGGCGCAGTGGTGACTTGGTTCCAATAGGCTACAGTTGATGTGACCAAGAAAAGGAGCGTCATGGGTCTCATGATTCCTATTTCTATTTCTTTTACTTTTTCTTTCAAAAAGAAACTGTAGTAGACAGTTAATAAATAAGCTTCAAGAATAAGTTTTTGGAAATAATTAAGTGTGTTATATGACACCTAGATTAAAATACATTTTGTGAGAGAATGATAAACTCATGGCTTTGATATCAGACACAGGGTTCTAATTCTGCCTCTTACATTTCTTAGTCAGATGAAAATCAGGGGGGAGGGGAAAAAAGAAAATCAGAAAGATCCTCCATCTGTATGAGCCTCGGTTTTATTATATTGAAAACTTGAATCATCATACTTATTTTACAAGTGGTTAGAAGATAAATAAAGCTATGTGGTACAATGTGCTTTGGAAAGAACACAGGTAGCCATCAAATATGACCCACAAATATGCTTGATATAACTCAAAAAATTTTTTCAGGTTCATAAAATTTCACATAGAAATATGATTTCGGACTTCTTATTAATGGTCTGAAGTTCAGACAACACTGAATCTTTATTTCCCTATGTAAGAGTTAGTTAGAGTTATATTACCTAGGTTCTCCTCCCTGCACTTGATTCTGCTCACACCGACTTAGGGGACACTCGCTTGGGACTCTGGTGCATTAATGTCAAAAACCATTTGAGCATTTTCACACAAGCCAACGGCTTCTAGGCTTTCTGAGCCTCCGTTTCATAAAATTTCCAGTCCTGTGAGAGCTATCTAAAAGGAGCTTTTTTATTTCTTTGTACTTCTTTCTTATTTTACTTCCCATATTTAGAAGAACCCAGTAGAGAAAGACACATTAATTAGTCTCGAAAGGAGCAATATTCTCTTCTGTGACATAGACCTACTTTTCAATATCAAAATGAGAGAAAAACTTGATCTGTCAAAATAGGAATTAGCTGGCCACCAAATTCACTGATTTGTCTATGAGTTGGATTTAAAAGTGTAAAGTTGACCAACATCTTTTCACTCTTTACCCTCTGTTATGGACTAAATTGTGTCTCTTCCCACTCCCAAAATTCTTATGTTGAAGCTCTAACCCCAGGACTTCAGAATGTGACTGTATTTGGAAATAGGACTTTTAGATTAGGTTACAGTGAGACTTTTAGGATGAGCTCTAAGCAATCTGACTAGTGTCCTAATAAGAAGAGGAAATTGAACACATCTAGAAATGCCAGTGCATTTCCACAGAGAAATGACCAAGGGAAGAGACAGCAAGAGGGTAGCTATGTGCAAGCCATGGAGAGGTCTCAGAAGAAAATTATCCTGCTGGCACCTTGACCTTGGACTTCCAAGATCTCCTTCACTGTGAGAAAATAAATTACTCTTGTTTAAACAACTTCATTTATGGTTTTTCCTTATGGAAGCCCTAAAAATCTAATATACCCTCCAAAGAGAATTCTGATTCAGTCTCTACCCAGTCTCTGCCTTTCCTCTTTCTTTTGAGCAGGATGTGTTAAGACTTTTGTGTTTGAAATACAGGAGCAAGGAAGAAGTAGGGTAAGACTATGTAAAACATAGAAGGTCAAAGAAGAGTTTTCTGTTTGTTTGTTCATTTGTTTTGATGAGGACAGGTTGAATAAGAGCAAGGAAACAGTGAGGATATAGTATATAGCTTATGAAAGCCAAAGAAAATAATCTGTATTTTTTTAGTTGGAGTCTCACTCTGCCACCTAGGCTGGAGTGCAATGGAATGCTCACTGCCACCTCAGCCTCCACCTGCTAGGCTCAGGTTAACCTTCTGCCTCAGCCTTCCAAGTAGCTGGAACAACAGGCGTGCGCTACCATGCCCAGCTAATTTTTTGATTTATTGTAGAGACGAGGTCTCACCAAGTAGCACAGGCTTGTCTCAAACCCCCGGGCTCAGGCAATCCTTTTGCTTTGGCCTACCAAAGCGCTGAAAATAAATTTTTAAAAGATGTCTTGAGAAATATAAAGAACTTCAGTTTGACTGAAATTATGTTACATAGACTTTTCATTTTATCCATGTCCCTTCTCCAGGTCAAACATAGTGGTTAAAGCTTCAGTATTATTGTACAATAATATATCTTTCTATAACAAGCAAAGAACAAAAAAAAACACCTTTTAGAAGTTGCAACTGGTATAAAGTTTTATGTTTCAAAAATTACATGTGTATCAAGATCTATATTAAAAGGTAAGTGATTAATTTATTAAAAATATTTTTAAAGCAACCGCATATTAGAAGAAAATTTAACTGTCTTCCACAGATAATATAATTTAATTATATTTAATTATAATAATTATATGTTTAGGATATATAATAACAAAAATGTAACTAAGTCTTCAACAGATAATGTAATTTAATTTACATTTTATTATACTTATAGATAAAGTTATATACATATATAATAATATAGATGAAAATATAATAATTTTATTATTAATATTATAATTGATCATAATAATATATTTTTACATAAACCAACTCTATCTTGATAATTACAATCTGAGAAACCCTAATCCCAACTCTCTTTTGGAGATATTCTTCATAAATCTCAGTAGGTCAATATCCACCTATGAAAGGGATCAGAATACACATTTGATAATATTAGTGAAACGGTTTTACAAATTATGAAGTACCATATATGTGCAAAGGACTAACATTTATGCTTCTTATTCTGAAGAATGATGACCTCTTCAAAAGAACATTCATTATTTCTGCCTATCTCTTCAGACTATCATAAAAGTAAGCCTAAGAGAAATCAATAATATATCCTATATAATAAGACTCTTGTAATGGTTCCCTAGTAGTTTTTTTTTTCCCCAAAGGTATTATCTTCCCCATGGGGACTTTTAGTATTGGTGCTTACCCTGACATAATATGGAGAATATTTTTATAAATAAATAATTAAGTTCTAAAAAACTATGAAGACAGTAAAAAGATCAGAGGTAGCAAGGGGCTGGAGGAAGGCAGAAGGAATAGATGAATAACAGAAGATTCTTAGGACAGTAAAACTATTCTGTATTATACTATAATGTTAGATGCATGCTATTATACATTTATCCAAACCCATAGAATGTACAACACCAAGAGTGAATCCTAATGCAAACTACAGACTTTGGGTGATAATGATATGCCAGTGTAGGGTCATCAATTGTGACTGATGTACCACTCAGCTGGAAGATGGGGAAGCCATGTGTGTATCTGGCAGAGAGTATGTGGAATATCTCTGTACCCTCCTCTCAATTTTTCTGTGAACCTAAAACTGCCTTACTGAAACCCTAAACATATTGCAGGGATAAAGTAAGATGCGCAAAGTAGGGAAAAGATTTCCCAGAAAATAAGACAACTATATTAAAATGTTTTAGGCCATTTTATGAGTTTGTTGCATGAAAATGGGCTAACATTGTGCACTTTTAAACACCCTGAGTATACAACAGTGACAACGTGCCCTGGCATAAACTCTCAAGAAAAACTCTGGAGACATCATTCTTCAATCTCACTTATACAAAAATTTCTCACATGCTAACTAAAGATCTGTCATGGTTAGAGCTGGAAGTCTTGGTCAGCAAGTTTTTCACACACACACACACACACATTTTTCTCAGAACAAATGTGTGTGTGTGTTTTAATGGCAGAAAAATGAGACAGATCCCCTCACTCAAAAGAGATTTTAAATATAACTAGCATTGATTTTTGTTCCCTTTCCATACTTGTGTTATGCATTTTTCCATAAAATCTGAATCACGATGTTTTCACTTAAGGGGGAGCACATTTGATTTTACAAAGAAATAGGCTCTGAGTACAGAAATTAAAAGTAAAAATGTGTTTCTAATTTTATACTACTGTATTAAGTTAGTTTCAACACGTTTTTATAAATACATGTAGTTGCTTTTTATTTACTTAATACATCAGTGTAGAAACAGAATATCATAATGTAAATACAGCCTTGAGATTTTGTCATGTCAAATAGAAATCATTTTTTATCATGGAGCTATCAATAAAAATAAAATTAATTACAATATAGTAATCATTTAGAAAGCATGTCAAGAATATTTTCAGTACCTACACTGAGTGAAATTTAAGTAGATTTGGATGTTACTGTCCTGTTGGGAGCTAGGGAAAACATAAATCAGGACAAGATTTGACCCAGGCAGACCAGAAATTGGGTGCCGATGATTTGGGTTCCCAAGGCTCATTTTTTTCAGAGATCACAAAAGGGTTCATAAGTGCCAGGTGTATTCTTAAATATTCTAAATAATTTAATCATTCTCCATGATGTGGTTTTGACTTAGCTCAGTCTTGCTTGCCTTGCACTAGATATGTGCTGGATTGCCATGTCCCTGTTAAAATATGACTCCAAGAAATGAATATCTATTTTAGATAAAAGCCAAAATGAGTGGGACAAGATCTTCAACTCTAACACTTTGGATGATACTGCTACTGTCACCCATCACTGTCTTGGACTGGGATGCTGGGTGCCATGGCATACTCAGTAAGGTGCTCATTTTCTTCTAAAAGTAATAAAGGACTCACCCCCCAACAGTGACTTAAGTTTCTATTCCTTTTAAGTAGGTTCCCATAATCAGTTTTCTTTATGAGCAGTTCTAACATCATTCTTTTATTTGATACTCTCTTATCAAACACACAATCTTTTCTTGCAGATTGATAATAAGAGTCACCTTGGTTAAAATCAGTAACATTTCAAGAATAGACCTTAGTCTCGCCCTATGTCATCTTCCATTTTCAACACGAGTGGGTCAATATTATACCTCTATTTATCTTGGAATGATTCTCCAATCCATGCTGAAACTCAAATATTGGCCATTGTTCACCTTCCTTTTTAAAGGCATTTTTATTCTAAAAACATTCTAATTTGTATATGTACCACCAGTGTGACTCCGTGGCATACTACTGGCCTGTCATGCAAAGTAATTACTGTTGGCTCACCTCCATGAAACCTGAGTTTGGCTGTGAGTAAATAGTTTTCCAAGTTCTGTATCTACTGGGCCAGTAGGTATGTGTAGTATGTTAAAAAATAATAATAAAAACAGCATCTTTCCAGCTAGAACAACATCTCCTCTCCTCCCAACTCACACAACACTCACTATATTTACGATTCCAACATAACTGTCAAAAGTAAATTTGAGAATTTGTAAATGTAGGCACACTTTTATAAAATGTATAACTTTCTATTACTCCAAGGAGCTAATTTATATGATGCAGAAATCCATTCAAATAGGTCATAATTTTGTAAAATATATGACAGGAGATTTAGCTCATTATGCTTATCTTGTGGTCTGTCCTAACTGCCAAAGCTTGGGTTAGTGAACTGAGCCTTTTCAGTACACTGGCTCAGAGATTAGTATTTTCTCATCTAGTGCAAGGATAATACATGCCCAGAAGGACCAGGTGGTAACCAAAATCACTGAATCAGGTTGAGTGGGAGCTATGAAACTCTGGAAATTCATATTTATCCACTAATAAAATGAAACTGTGGCCTAAAATGTAGTCTATACTAATAATGTAGTTGAT
Organism: Tarsius wallacei; assembly: GCA_963574415.1. Classification (NCBI taxonomy): domain Eukaryota; kingdom Metazoa; phylum Chordata; class Mammalia; order Primates; family Tarsiidae; genus Tarsius; species Tarsius wallacei. The sequence continues at coordinate 24,695 of CAUYQG010159094.1, read as the reverse complement.
ACTAATAGAGATATGCATTCATATTACTCTGGATAAATGTTCTGTGGTAAGAGCACATAACATTCACTCTCTTTGCATGTTACAAGAATATAACATATTTTCATTAACTATAGCCACTATGCTGTACAATAGATCATTTAAATTTATTCCTGCTATTGTATATACAGTTATATATCTTTTGACCAGTATTTCTTCATCAATTCTACCCCCTAATAATCACCACTATATTCTCTATGTCTATGAGATCAACGTTTTTAGATTCCACATGAGTGAGATCATGTAGTAGTTGTTGAAATAAGCTAGTTGTAAGTCTAGCTTATTTCACTTAACATAATGTCCCCCAGGTTCACCTATGATGTCAAAGAGATATCTGCACTCCCATGTTTACTGCAGCACTATCCACCACAATCAAGATATGAACTCCATCTAAATGTCCATCAATGGATGAATGGATGAAGAGTCCATTTATTTTAAAAGATTACAAAAGGCTATTTAAATATTATCTTTTTATTATTTATTTATTTAAAGCAGAATTTATTGAGAGGACAGAAAAGCTCCCACAGTGAGAGGGGACCCGAAGGGGTTGCTCTAAAGATTATCTTTAAAAACTGAGATTTTAAAAGTGGTCTAGATGAACACCACATTTTATAATGCCTTAGGAACAGTTTTTAAATGGGGATGTTAGAACACAACAAAATGTAAAACTCTGAAAGTAAGAGATCATTATAAACAATGGAGAGGTGAAATGCCTCCATTCCATGTTAGCCAATATTTAGAGTTTATTTGGGAAGAATATTTGATAATGCAGTTTTTAAACATTGTTCAGGGGACAAAAAATCCATCCATACTATAAGGGTAGTTAGCAACATGTCTGGTTGTTAAGAACTGGAAATGTAGATGGAATTATTAACAAAAGTAATCTAGGGTACACATTTCTTTCTTTCAAGAATAACACTCTAAATTTGAGCCATCAAGGTAGACTTGACCGCATTTTATTGCATTCTTTCTCCACTTTTGAATCTACTTAGTTTTTGTGACAATATGACAGTTTTGAGCATACAAACTAAGATATGTGGTATAATTCTAGATTCATTTTTCAGAGACCATATTTGCAAAGACAAGTTTTTGTTGTTGTTGTTGTCATTGCAAGAAAGCAACTAAGTACTAGACACAGAAAATTATTTGATATGACAGCAGGTTCAGCCTGAGAAAGAAAATCAGTATTACTTAATAGACACTGCCTTAAGAAAAGAGATAAGATATGAGATCCCCAGGGTTTCTGTTTTTGTTAGATAAGATGTAGAATTACCAGAAATTCAAGGATAGGTAATGTTCCAAAATTTTTTTCTTTAGAAATAATTATCTAAAAATAATAATGAATTATTGTGCCTATCAGTTGCTTTGATTTGGTCACACATAGTCTTTACTTTGGTAGTACATGTATAATTCTAGAATTAAGTCTTTCTGTAAAATCCAAGTATAAAGAAAAATGTAGTTTTAGTTATTAAGTCTGCTTTTCTCTAGTGCCTAAATAAAACATTACAGACACTTACTATTCCCCAGGATCAAGCAATCAGTTTTAAATATTTATTTTGTGTCTTACTTTGTGTATCTTTAAGAATGTTTAGGCTGGGCGCAGTAGCTCAGCCTGTAATCCCAGCACTTTGGGAGGCTGAGGTGAGAGGATTGCCTGAGCTCGTGGGTTCGAGACCAGCCTGGGCAACTTGGTGAGACCTTATCTCTACAATAAATTTTAAAAAAATTAGTCAGGCGTGGTAACGTGTGCCTGTAGTATTGGCTACTTGGAAGGCTGAGGTGGAAGGATTGCCTAAACCCAGCAGGTTGAGGCTGCAGTGGCCATAAGCGTGCCACTGCACTCCAGCCTGGGCAATGGAAGGAGACTCCAACTCAAAAAAAAAAAAAGAAAAAAAAGAATGCTTGAATGCTTAATACTCATTTTGAGATTTTTATATTGAGGATGAAACTAAAAGTTCAAAAAGATCAGCTCTTCAAATCTGAGGCTTCCCTAAATTCCCAAGGCCTATAATTATCAATATCATTATACAGTTGGTTAGAAATATGCAAATAACCAGAGTATTTGGGGGAAGTCCTAATTATTATAACGATGAGATAAATATGATCAATAGTCTAATGTTCACTATCGAAAGAAAATTTCATGTTGTTTTACTCAGCCCTTCCTTGGGTACTTACAGAGACATAGTTTTCATTGCCTTTTAAGGTAGTTTCTTCATTATTTAGCAATAATAGACTATCTCCAACTAATGTAACATTTTCATTCTAGAAAATTGTACATATGTGCTTTTCTAGATATATGAGAATCAATTTAAGTAGTAAGCTAATTTAGCCTTTCTTTTAAAAACATTTTTTAAATTTTAAAGATGTGGGGTATAATTCAGGGTTATGTATACAAATGTTTATTATGCAGTTACCCTTGTTGATGACAAGGTTGATGAGGTGTGCCATTCCCCCCTGCTGGCAATTTCCCACTACTGCCAATCTCCTTCTTATAGTATTATGATAATGTAGCATTTCTCGGTACAGTTTAGAGGAAGATAAGTACAAGATTTGTGAACAAATAGGAAAAAGCTGAAATCAGTAACAGTGCTATAAACAATTGCAAATTTGAAAGGCTACTTCAACTCTCCTGACCTCACTGACTTTGCCTGTAAAATGGGAAAGAGGAAGGAAGGAAGAAAGGAAGGCTGGAAGGAAGGAAGGAAGGAAGAAAGATCTCTGAGATCTGCTTTAAACATAAGAGCTTATGAGCCTAAACTGGAATGCTAGCAAAATTGGAAGCAAGAACTGAGTAATAAGTGTATCCTGCCCATTCAACTACCTTCACGTTTTTCTTCAAGGATAAAATTTCATATAACACACATGTCATAACAAATCAGATATGATAATCTCCATATTTGAGATTTATTGCTTTCTTGAGGAGGAAGGAGGTGACCAGGACAAAGAAATAGCATTGTCTGCAAACACCAAGTAACTTAATGAAGCCTGCAGATGAATGGAAGTCGGATATAAATATTGCCTTCCTTCAGAAGCATGCCAATAAATGCAGAAAGCCCCCCTAATCAGTGATGGCTTTGAGAGCCAGGACATAAACGTTTAGGAATAAAGGAGAATTATGTGGCCATCTGAGAAAAGCTAAATCAAAACAGATAGGATAGCTCTTTGTGAGATTTAATTGCTCATTTTTCCTTCCTCTCTGAAAACAGTGGCGATGGAAGTAATGATACTATCTATTACTCTTACGCCAGAAAAGCTCAAGAATAAAACTATCACAATTCACATGGAATAAAAGGTATTTTCTAGGCTGTTGACCAGAATGATTCATATGTCAAAGGCCAATCATATACATGTACTGTTGGGGATTATCAAGTCAGTTTCTATGAGATGAAAAGTTTGTTCCCTGACTCTAGAAAACAGAGCAGTGCTAAAGAGGTCAGTCAAGAAAGCAATGGAAATTACTCATCTTTGAGAACACAAGGATATTAAAGTCATAATGAAAAAGAATACCAAACAGGAATTAAAAACACTTGCCATGTATTAGTTTTTCTTTTTCAGTTTAATCCAGAAAAACATCAGACCTAAGAGATAATGTATAAGGCATTAATTAAGAAAGACACTTTGATATAGGAAGCCAAATATATTCTGACACTATTTTCCCGTTATGTGCACACTAATTGCTGGAGCATGTTCACATGCCAGTGATTATCAAAGCCTTACAAGCATATATTACAGTGTCAATGGGTCCTTGATGAGGTAGACGTAAGTCTATCAGTAACATGCTACATGACCGAGATGAGACATTCTCCCCCTGCCACTTCATGGCCACTAAAATGGGGGAAGAAATAGGGACTACATGATTTTATCTAGACTCTGTATAGCGTAGATGTAGTTGTCTCTAGCAAGGCCTGTGCTCCTTAAGCTTCTTGATGTCAAGGAGTGGCTCTGCATTTTGTATTGTTGATCAAAAGATCAGTAATAGACTCAAACTTGAATCAGAAGAATCAGACTTTTGTGTAGATAAAATAAGTGGGTAGGCTACCTCAGCATTTTAAGGGATTATGAAATTGTCTTGTTTATATCAGCCAGGTGAAAAAGCTAATAAAAGCAAAGATTTCTATAACAAAAGTACAATTCCAAATGTCCCCTGATAATCCATACATTGTGAAAAGTCATCCTGTGAAAGCCATTAGCATATATTTGTTTACCAAGTTAGCTAGTTAACATTTGGATACTTAGGGAGTGAGATGACATGTATACAAGACTCAAGGTGCTAAGCTCTACTTTATGTTCTAAAACATGAGTGATTTCCATGGCTGGTTTGATTGATATCTTTAGCACTGCCCTATTTTCTAGAGTCAGGTTTGACACATAATAGATGGCCAATAAATTTCATTGTATGAATGGGTGAATGAAAATGGAAAACAGCAACTGAAATGAAGACACACAGAAGGAGACAGACAGGGACAAAGCTTTATTAAAGAAAATGTGAGTAGATACCCATTCCACATATGTTTTTTAAAATTTACTTTTTGTAGAGACAGTGTCTTACTATGTTACCCTGGTTGGTCTTGAACTTCTGGTTTTAAGTGATCCTCCTGCTTCAGCCTCCAAAATGCTGGGATAATAGGCATAAGCCACTATGCCTGCCTTCCACAGACTTTTGACATTTATTTTATGGCCGGGCACAGTGCCTCACGCCTATAATCACAGCACTTTGGGAGGCTGAAGTGAGAGGATTGTCTGAGCCCACCAGTTCGAGACCAGCCTGGGTAACTTGGTGAGACCTTATCTCTACAATAAATCAAAAAACATTAGCCGGGTGTCATGACACGTGCCTGTAGTTCCAGCAACTTGGAAGGCTAAGGTGGAAGGATCATCTGAGCCCAGCAGGTCGAGGCTGTGGTGGCCGTGAGTACGCCACTGCATTCCAGCCTGGGCAACAGAGTAAGACTACAACTCAAAAAAAAAAAAAAAAAGAAAGAAATACTAGGCCAGGCTAAGGTGAGAAGACTGTCTAAGCCCATGGGTTCAAGACCAGCCTGGGCAAGCTGATGAGACCTCATCTCTACAATAAATCAAAAAATTAGCTGGGCATGGGGGCACATGCCTGTAGTTCCAGCTACTTGGATGGCTGAGGTGTAAGGATCGCCTGAGCCCAGCAGGTCGAGGATGTGGTGGCCGTGAGCACGCCACTGCACTCCTGCTGGGTGACAGAGTGAGAATCCGACTAAAAAAAAAAATTTTAGACTTTAAAAAATAAAATTTATTTTATGCATTTAAATAACATTTGCCTTAAAAAAATAAAATGACAGTGTGTGTTATTTTACTTGATCCATGCCACACCTCCACAAGATAAGCACAAAGACTAAAGCTTAGAGAACTGATACAGTTCAATTTAGGCCACATATCTACTAACCTCCAGAGCTGTGCCGGGAACCCAGTCTTATATCCTTCCCTCTATGTAGACCACCAACATTGGCCTATAACTAGGAAAACTCTATTAGCATAGGAACTCATTAAAATCATGTTTACACTTTTATTAACTTAAAATCACATTTATTTAACTAGATGTCTCATTAGCTTATTGGAGTCATTATTGCCTGTCAGTCAAAGAGAGCAAACGAATGAACATCCTTCACAACAGAAGAGCAAGCAGGACTGTAATTAATAACTTTGCTAATAACAGCCCCGTGTGTGTGCACATTGATTTTCAGATATGGAATATACACTTAGAACCTCTGGGGAACAATATTCTTCTCTTCTATTTACCAAGAACAAATTGACTAATGGTTATTAACAATACATTATTTAAAAGGTTTTATTCCTAATAATCTCTTACATGTGGATGTTCCTTCACTGTTAATTACCTAATTGATTTTGAATCATTTATGCTCTCATTTTTTTTTGCATTTAACTCACTCAGATGATGAAAGTAAATACACCAAATGAACTCCTATACATAAATTTCTCAAACGGAGGTGGTACTTGAGGTGGGCTCTTAAAAGAAAAGTAAAATATCCTACAGGAAGTTCAAATGTGGAGGGGACGCAAAATGGAGGAAGCTGCAAGAGAAAACAGACAGATTGAGAAGGTGGCACAGTTCCCATGAGCAGAGATCAGCCCTGTGGCTTTCATGAAAGCAGTGGAGGAAAGACCTAAATAGAATTTTGATGTCAGGCTTTGGAAGCTCATGGGTGCTTTGTCTACATGATGACAGATACTCAAATATTTGAAGTCATACATAACCACCCAAGAATTTTGTCTCCAATTGTGTTTGTTCTTAGACACAGATTTACTATGTGCCTGTTCTAATTAATGTGGGCAAAGACATTGCTTTTATTGAAATAAGCACTTCCTGTTGTCATACAACCCTGAAAAGAATGCTAATTTGGGATCTTTTATTTTGGTTTTTGACAATAGTTTCTTCAACTGAAAGGAAAAATCAGGAAAATATTTCACTGTGTCTCATATCTGGATAATAGCAGAAAGGACACAATGTTGGAATGCAATAATGAGGGCTAAATCATTCTGCCTATGTGAGTTTGGGCTACTAGGTTCTCTGAGCCTTGGGTCCTATCACCAGTAAGTTAGAGATACCAATTTACCTGCTTAGAGGAATGCAAGTCTAATGTATATGACGAGACTTGGGAAGTTAAAAAGGTGCTACAACATGGTGAGTAGCTCTCTAGGTGAAGCTAATAAGCAGAGGCCGAAAAAATTAACTAAAGAACTTATAATTATTTTATCTTTATTTTCTATACTTCCAGTGCTTGCTCCATCAATAAAGAAAAGTGGGAATGACACCATGCTAAATGGTGCCTGATAGTAAAAATACAATGCTAAAACGCTTCATTGGCTCAGCTATTTTTATTTGTATAAGAAAAAGAAATCAGTTCATGTATTAGGAGGAAAAAAGACTGGTCAAGACAGTTGCTTTTATCTTTTTTGTAAAACTAAAATATTTTAAAGATTACATATTTGTGAGTATGCATACTATATAAAAATATGTTTTCCTCTAACCGGAAGATTTATAGAACTGAGGTTTTTCTTTACTAACAAATTATAACTTTCATATACATTTGTCCTATAACCTGTTTTTTACCTTGGCCTAGTTTATTAATCTTTCTAAACAAAATCTTTCTTCTCTAGTTGAAAGTAATTAGGATTATATGAAATTGACTAATGAGGTACAACTTTCTTTTCATTCATTTGCACACTGCCTTATTGAAAAGTGTCAACAAAATTAAGATTTGGAAAACCATGTTAAACTCTTCTATAAATGTCATATCTATATGTCTAAGGATTTAGATACATGTTACATTTAAAATAGCTTAAGCATTTCTAATAAATAAGTCAGCTTACATTCTTAACTATGATTTAAATCTTAAGAGTTTCTGATACCTCCCTGAATATCTGCACCTTTAAGAAATAAAGGCCAGGGCCATTGTTGCTGTTAAACGCTGGCCATGTGTTCATTGAGCTATGGTCACCATTACTTTGCCTAAGCTTTGGTCCCCACCCTGCCTTGGGTAGGCAAATCTCCTCCCTCTTTCTCTCTCTGTATCTCTCTAATTTACTTTCTAAATAAGCTATATTTTCCAGTTTAGAAACAAAGAAAATAAAGAAAGAAAGAAAGAAAGGAAGAAAGAAAGAATCGGTCAAGCTTTCATGTGACCAAAAAAAAAAAAAAAATTGGTCATGTTAGTCAATTGATTTGAACAATTCATCAAACAGTAAAGAAAGAAAACTTGTTAAATTTATTATTTATGACTGTATAATCCAAATTACCAACAAATGATAAATGGAAATTTTCACATTTTTTAGTCAGAGTCTCACTATGTTGCCCAGGCTAGAGTGCAGTGGCATGATCACAGCCTCAGTTGCAACCTAGACTTCATGGGCATAGGCTATCCTTTTGCTTCAGCCTCCCAGGTAGCTGGTACTACAGACTCACACCACCATGCCTGGCCTGTTTTTTATTTATTTATTTTTTTTGTCAAAGTCTTACTCTGTCATCTAGGCTGGAGTATAGTAGCATGCTCATAGCTACTGCAGCCTCAACCTGCTGGGCTCTGGTGATCCTTCTGGCTTCCAGGTAGCAGGAACTACAGGCATCCACCACCAAGCCCAGCTAATTTTTTGATTTACTGCAGAGGCGAGGTCCCACCAAATTGTTCAGGCTGGTCTCAAACCCCTTAGGCTCAGACAATCCTTTTGCCGCCACCTCCCAAAGTGCTGGTATAACAGACATGAGCCACCACTACCGGCTGAAACTTTCACTTTTCTATTAGTTGAGGTATGAGACAAAAATCATTCAAAGACTGAGTTGGAAAAAACATGAAAGAGTATCCATCTAGCCCATGTCAACCTTTGCTTATTTTCTAGCACCACATGAGTATAGAGATGGAAGAGAATTCCATTGTCCTTATCACACAGCAAGTAAGAGTCTCAACATGTAAAGCTGTCCAACAGAACTTTCTGTAATGATGGAAATGGTCTCATTCTGCACTGTCTAATACAGCAGCCACAAGCTACATGAGCACTTGAAGCGTGGTTATCATAACTGAGGAACTACGTTTCTAAATTTAAACAGTCACATGTGCTTAGCTTCTACTGTATTAGGCAGTGCAACTATATATTAAAATCACACTTTCCTGAAGCAAGAATTGCAGAAGTGTCATGATCCAATCAGATAAATATACTGCCTTTCAATAATCTGTGGAGCCAGGTTGTTGCCTTTGATCTAGGCACCATAATATCTGGCATTCACTTTTCTTCAGGTTTGCACTGAGACCGCCCATCACTCCTCAGAAGAAGTGTATACAACTTTGCCTCACTACGCCCTGCAGTTCTCTTAATTAGAGTTGGTTACTATTGACTTTCTATTCTCCAAAACTTGGACTGCTCCTGACTCCTAATTAGATGCCACTTAAGAGTGGGTAGTGGCAGAAGTTTTTTATATTACCTTTTGGTAAGACAAAATATGACAGCAATTAGAAAAATGATTAATATAATCTACTTTAGAAAATCTCTAAATGTAATAGGTCTTTACATAGATTGTTGTTTGGTCCCAGAATTGTAGCTAAATCCAAGATTAAAATATTCAATATTGAGCACCCTACATTCTAAATAAACTTTTTGGAATTACAACCATACACCCTTTGCAGCACTTACTAAGAGATGGAAGAATTCACCACGAACTACCATTCCACATCTTACTCCTAAGCTAATATAAGACAAGAACTAGTGAGAGAGTATTTTCTTTGACCTAGGTATTTTGAGGAATGCAGCGTTTGAGAAGACACTTCCCTCCCCTTTCCCTCCTTGTGGGTTAGGGGAAGGGAGACTATCTCCCCTTCCTAAAGCCAAATGAAGGTGGCTCCAAGAATATCGCTGTTGAAACTTGAGTTCCTGCCAAGAGGAGACTAGCATCTTATTATCTGACTAGATGCTTGCTAAATTGAGCAAATCCGTAGTCTTGTCTTGATGGTGTAGCCAGCATAGAAACTCTTGTAAGAATGTGACTTGTGCCATCTCAGTCTGGGGCCTATGAGAACATAGAAAATGGTGCCCGCTTCTCATGAAGGGATTTGGAAATCAGGCTGCCAGCTAGAATCGATCATGGGACAATGGAGGAGGCCTTGCAGTGGTGTGCTGTGCATGGAAGAAGATGAAGATGATAGCCACTCCCTTTCTGTCTTTACATCCCTGGGAGAACACAGAAAAAGACCTTGAGATTCCTCATGGTTCTGCATATTAAAAGTCCAGTACAACAGAGAAGGTGTTGTCATTGTATACTTTTGATGGGGTAATCAGAGACACAGTTGCCTCTCTCCTTACCTCTTCTCACTCCAGTAAAACCATGTATATTGTTAATATGGAGACAATTACATCACCTGAAGCTCTAGCAGCAGACAGAACCAGTCTAATTCAGAGCAGTGCCATGGAGACCACTCCACTATCTTCATGCGTCTATAAAGAGAACTTTGCTTTCTCTATTCTTTCTCCTTTCCCTGAGCAACTGAAGGCTCTAAGCACAGAAGAGGTAACAGAAGGAGAAACTTTAGAGAACCCTCTTCTTTTCTACTCCACTCAGTTAATGACCATAGTTCTAGTCTCCAAAAGGGAAGAGTGATAGACTGAAATAGAATGTGAGATTAAAGTTTTTTGTTTGTTTTTTGAGTCAGAGTCTCACTCTGTTGCCCAGGCTGGAGTGCAGAAGCACGCTCACGGCCATCACAGACTCGACCTTCTTGGGTTCAGGTGATCCTTCCACCTCAGCCTTCCAAGTAGCTGGAACCACAGGCATGTGCCACCACACCTGGCTAATTTTTTTTTTTAATTGTAGGTCTCACCATGTTGCTCAGGTTGGTCTCGAACCCCCGAGCTCAGGCAATCCTCTCCCCTCCACTTCCTGAAGTGCTGGAATTACAGGCGTGAGTCACCATGCCCAGCCAAGATTAAAGTTTTATGTGAATGTAAACCAAGTAGTTGGAGAATAATAGAATCTACTCAGTATATCATGGAGAAGCAGGGAAGCAAGATATGACCAAGTCCAGTTAAAAGTAGTGACAGGAAGAATGAAACAAAACATAATGTTTCATATTTATGCCCATCAGAACTACTCAATTATATAAGAAATATAGATACATGTCTATGTATCTATATTTTTGTCTTTCAGTCAACTTTAACAGCACTCAGTCTGGATCTACATTAGTAAATAAATGTTTCCAACCATATCACAAATTTTGAAACAGAACCCACTAATCTTTTCTGTGAACTTTCTCAAAAAAGAAAAAAATCTTTTCAATAAGGCAGGGTGGACGGCATGGACTCGTCTCTAAGATTTATTTTTTTCATTTGTTAAAACTTGCCTTGCCACTGTTGAAATAAACAGTTGGTGGGGAAAATGAACTAAAAATCTAATATTTTAATGAAAGGGCGACCGCATCTAACTTTAAAGTAATGCCTAGTCTCTGACTACTTCTTGAGGGTCCCTTTGGAAACTGTCTCTGGATCTTCCTTCACACCATCCTCAATGGTGGGAAATATTATCCTCTGATGGTAGATGATAGGATTCTCAGAGTTAGCCTAAACTCAATTTCATACTTTTTTTTCACATGAGAAGGGTGTATGTTATATTAGGAAAAAAAATCTGGGCTTTGGCATTAGACATGGGTGCCAATCCAGACTTTACTGACAATATGGTCTTGAGAAAGCTGCTCAGTATCTTGGAATATCCATTTACTCATCAAGAAATTAAAATAATACATAACTTTATTGAGAGGATTTAGTGATATATTATTTGTAAAGCATATAGTATCTGGGATTTAATAAACATCCAAATTTTACCCACCCTCAACATAAAAGGATTATTATGTCATGGATCCTAAATATAAAGGCTAGTTGTGGAGACATATAAGGACAATTATAATAAAATGTAATGAGTACTCTCAGATATGAACAGATTGATATGGCAATAAAGAGGCAGATGACTGACTTTGCTTGGGAACATGCAGAAAGGAGGAATTCTTCAGGTACAAAAGATATGAGACACAAAGCAATTCAGGCATAGCCAAAGGCAAATGCAGAGAAATATGAGACATTCAGCGTATCTGGATAGTGGGGAGAAGTGACGTGTGGCTGGAGCATATGGCATGTAGGGGGGAATACCAGGAAGTGTTGCTGGAAAAGCGGTCCGGGCCAAAAAGGGCCATCAATACTCTGCTAAAGGGTTTGGCATTTATTCAGCAAAGGATGAGGCTCTGAAATGGGGATCCAGAAGCGGTTTTTAGCAGGGCACTGAAATGAGTGGATTTGTTTTTCAGGAAATATTCCCCTGGCATCAGAATGGCTGATGAATTAGAGTTGAGAGAAAGTAGTGTCGAGTCTCAGAGCAGCAGCCTCCTAACTGGGCTCCCTGCCACCATTTTAGACACGCTGGGGTGGAGGTGCCTGCAGGACATCCAGTGTAAACCACCTCACAAAGCTAAACAGAGGAAAATCCCACTTAAGGCCAAATAAATTACAGGGTAATTATTTCCACTGCAGAAACATTCTGAGCTTTACAAAAGGATTCATTTTAGGATCTCAGAGTTACTTTAAATAGCAAGTTTCTTAGTGCATTTAGGCATCCCTTTACAGCTCATTAGCTATTTGAGAGAGGCGGAGAAAGTCAAGAAAATCTTAAAGATACAATTTCAAGACTTCTTACTAAAAATCCTCATGGAATGAAAATAAAATATGTTTGAAGTTATCGTTTATCAGTGGGAAAAGAAATTCGATTTAGAAAAGTATTTAGATGTAATTTATATAAACCAGAATAAGGGGAATCTGTGTTATGATATTTCATAGAGAGCATGCCACAAATTTCAATCACAATAGCTCAAATAGTGGTTGGGAACGCATGTGACAATATGAACAGTCAGGCTTATAGACAGCTAGAAATATAGCTGTGGAGACTCTGAACAAGAGGCTTTATTATCTTTAAGCACAAATGTCATGCTTAGTTTTATGTTAAATGCTTCTCTGTCCACAATTTGTCATCAGATGAAATTCTGCCCTTTGCTACATAGATTTGTGTGTGTGTGTGTGTGTGTGTGTGTGTGTGTGTGTGTTGGAGTCTCACGCTTGTTGCCCAGGCTGGAGTGCAGTGTCATGCTCATGGCCACTGCAGCCTCGACCTGCTGGGCTCAGGCGATCCTTCCACCTCAGCCTTTCAGGTAGCTGAAACTACAGGCGCATGCCACCACGCCCGGATAGTTTTTATGATTTATTGTAGAGACAAGGTCTCACCAACTTGCCAAGGCTGGTCTCAAATCTCCGGGCTTAAGCAATCCTCTCGCCTCAACCTCCCAAAGTGCTAGAATTACAGGCTGAGTCACTGCGCCCGGCCACTACATTTTTACAAATGTTTGAATTTTTATATTATACATACCAAATTATGAAACAAAAATGATTTTAATATAAGATATAGCCAATATGAATTTTCTTGTGAATAGATTTTTCCTAAAGAGTTATTATTCATATCAACAGAGTTGTTTATAGAAGACAAACGCTGAAGAGCATCAATTTTAAAAAAACAATAAAAAACGTACAAACAAAACCCTCTCTTGGAAATCCTTTTTGGGGCACACTTTCAGAGCATTCTTTGAACTGTCCTTACTGGAAGCAAATCCTTTGTAGTGAGATTATTTTTTCAAAATTGAACAAATTTCAATTTAAGCCAAATGCTTATTGGTTGCTATGTGACAGGTATCTAACTGTACATACATAAGGTATGGTATACACTGTGTTTTATGGTACCTTACTTTGAACTAGTTCAGATAACTTCTTGTTGATAAAGAAAAGGTATGTGGTAGAAACTGAAAGTTGCCTTTCAGCATTCATTCTTTTTTTATGCGTTTAATAACAAAACACATATTTTTATATCTGGATACATTACAGAAAAAAAAAAATCAGGTAACATTTACTACCCTTCCTTGTAGCTATATATGGTACTAACTAAATTAGGACTAACATGATATAAATAAAAGTTCATTATGAGACTTTCAGAAAAGCTGATTTAAATAAGCTGATTTGGTTTAGAGAAAAACATTTTGTTCTCCTCTGCTTCTTCTAGCTGTTGCAATCATCATCATGGAATGTGAATGTAATGGTTAGAATTCTAGCAGCCACCTTGAATCAAGAGATGATGAAAGCTATCACTGAGAATGGAAAAGCAGAAACATAAAAACCTGGGTGCCCCGTGCCCTGTAGGAAAAACTATGCTAGCTATGGACTGTAGACCTTCAGACCTCTATGTGTAACAGATATAAGCTTCTATATTATTTAAACCACTAGTATTATGAATTTCCATTGTCATAATAAAATAAAAATTAATTTTAACTGACAGATTATATCAAAAGAGAATGTGAACATGTAGAAGATGAATTAAGGAAAAATGTTTTATCATTTTTGAACTTTCTAGTTTGACAGATAATGATGATGTGAATAAGACTATCCCCTCACACGAGTGCAAGAGTTTGGAGATAGGAATTTTTTTATCCATTTCACATTTAATCTTTGATGTAACTCTGCGATAAAGCAGAAGGACTTCCATTTCCCACATAAACAGATTATGAAATTAAGGCTCAGAGTGATCTTCTCAAGGTCAAACAATTGCAACTGGAGAGCCAGAAATCAAACATGCTTGACTTACAATGTATGGCTTTCCTTTTTGATAACTTACAGGTTCTACACATAAAAAATTGGTCATTGTATGCCATTCATTTGCTGACTCATTTTATGATCCTGTATTTAAAGGAAAAAAAATTGGCTTCAACAGTTTTCCACTGGCTTTTGTTTTTGCCATGTTTGTGTAACAGTAACTAGATTTATCCCACATTAAACAACCAAATATAATACTATATACATGAAACAATGGTCTCTAGACATTGGAAAACATGCAATGAACACCTTTGATCCTTGAGAGAAGAGAAGCAAACATGGTGAGAATTGCCCCAGAAAAATATTTCTAGGTAGCAGCACAGAAAGAAAGGACCCTGTTTATAGTCATACCACCCAGAACATGCCCGATTTTGTCTAATCTCAGAAACTAAGTAGGGTCAGGCCTGATTAGTACTTGGACAGGAAAAAGAAAGAACCCAAACAGCTCAGGAGACTCACTGAGTTGAGGAAATAGAAATTGGAGTTCAGGGGGCCAAGGTAGCTAGAATTTTAAGGACAGAGTATCAGAGAAAAAGAAATTTCTAAATTTCTGCACAGCCTCCTAAGTATTTGTAGAATATTGATCTGCCCATGTGTGAGAGCAAAGTACCCAAGGCTATGGGGGGAAAAATAGAGAGAACACAAACAAACAAACAAATCTTGGAGCTATCACAAAGCTGGGAGTAGTTCATGCCCCTACAAGAGTGGACGGACCTGGTAATATATGAGGCACTTCTTAGAGCCATTAAGACAGAGTTCTAAGAAGCGTATTACCATGTTGATAAAATTCTGGAAAAGTCAATATATAGCTGACAGAAAATAGATGTAAAAGTAGACAGTTGCATAGTCACCTAGGATTTTCTGAAGTAGAAAATAAATGACAATTGCAGAACTTTCTGCTTGACCTTGGTATTTAGCATAGAATTAAATAAAATTACATATGTATAGCAAGGAAGAAAGACAAAACTCTACCCTCATGGAGTTTACACTCTAACAAAGAGTGGAAGGGAGATAATAAATGTAATACATATTATATTAAAGGTGGGTAAGGAGTTATGTATGTGAGGAGGGCATAGAGCAGTTTTAATAGGTTCATAAATTCATCACGAGAGATAAGACCAAAGATACCAGTGAGGAGGCAAGTGAAGAGCAGCAAAGAGGAGAGCAATGAAGAGATGAAGTCAGAAATGTATCCTGCAAAGCCATTGTGAAGATTTGCCTTTTAGTGAAAAGAGGAGAAATTGCAAGGTTTAAAGCAGAGGTATGGCAGGATATATCTAATATATTTTGAAAGGATACTCTTTCTGCTACTTGGATTAGGCATCCTTTGGGGGCAGGGGAAGAATGGTTGAAACTGGAAGATCAGTTTGGAGGTTATCACAATATTCACAGGAAAAATGCTGAATTCTTGGATTTGAGTGGAAACGTGGACAAAGTGTGAATTGGTCAGATGATGCATGTATTAAAAAAAAAAAAAAACACAGCCGTGAGAATTTCCTAACAGATTATATGTGAGTTATTAAAGAAGAGAAGAGTCAAGGATGATTTTGAAACCGTTTCAACTTCCTCACAGACCCAATGGCTACAGTTTCGTTTTGTTTTTTAATAAGCATAGAAATTGACCCTCTTAAACTGAGCCTCAGGCAGATAGTATCAAGAAACTGAAACTCACCAGATCATAGCATTCAGACAATAAAATGCCAGACTCTACCTGTTTACCAACTCCTCTTCCTTACCCCTCCTTAGTTCTTGTTTTCTACATTCCTATCCCACTATATAAACCCTGACTTCAGTGCAACAAGAAGACAGATTTGAGGCAATCTTCCAGTCTCCTTGGCTGATATCACCCAAATAAAAAGCTTTCTTCGCTGGCAACGTTCTGTCTCAGCTATTGGTTTTCTGTGCAGAGAGCAAGAGGACCCAGTCTAAAAACCCAATTTCCATAACAATTGTGAGATTTTTGTTGTTGTTTGTTTTGTAAACAAATGGAAAGATAGAGTTGCCATTAACTACAAAGAAGAACACATTGGATTGAACATATTTGGCATCAAAGGTCAATTCTAGATATGCAAAATCAATGACTTTTGATGTGTGATACTACAAAATCTATTTCAAAAATAAATTTTAAAGAATGTATAAGAAGTGCTGCATGATAATTTCCAAATGTTTAAAAGTCACAACACAAAATATTTTTTCCTTCCAAAGAACAAAAACCCTAGAGAAGTGCGTATTTTAGAAGAAATAGGAAAACACAAAAGTTTAGACTTGCTACAAAGTGAAGTCTCTCCCACATTAAAAATAAGAACATTAAACAGCCTACATTGTTCCCCCAAATAGCGCATTGTGCAACTTGAGCAACATGTATTTTCAACTTAACTTCTGTTTTGCCTAACTTATTTTGCAAATGTATCCTCTCTGTATTGCAACACTGTCATTTATACAGCCTTGCGCAGCAGGGCCTACCTTTAAATACTGAGATCTCTGAGAAGTTGAGGGTCTTTCATCACTCATTTGGCTGCAAGGTGCTGAGTTGTCATGATTAATAGCTATTGTTTATAGACAACAAAAACAGGAAGTTTATGCAGTCAAGATTTAGAGCTAGAAAGAAATATATTGATTGTGTATATAGACACTGTCATTTTACAGATCTGAAGACTGAGGACTGGAGTAAGGAAGGAATTTTCCATAAAAAGTCAAGGTCTGATTTAGTTCAGAAAAAAATTGTACTTAAATGTGTTATGTAAAAATAGTATGGGGAGAAGAATGGCTAAGTTCGAACAACTTGTTATTTTGAAGATAGTAGGTGATAAGAAATAGCATTTTGCTGCTGTCTTCCTGCCCCCTGTACCCTGCTGCCTGAAAATGCAGTAAACTAGGCCAATAATTTACAGTACAATTTGCACAGCCAAAACGAAGGTTTCTGCTAGAGACCATTAAACTCAAAGGTCACATTTAATACCACCCTTTTATCCTGCCTGGACTCAAAGCAGTTTCAGGATTTGTCATTTAAAAGTCATAAATAATATGCCTTCTTTTGTAGCATCCTGGAGACTGAGAATCTCTCCTTTCAGATTTTCTTCACAACATTAAAATTCACAAAAATGGAGAGCATTTAAAAAAAGAAACAGAAAGATAACTTGGTAACTTCTGTTAATGATTTCAAAAACTAGTCTTTGAGCTTTGGTGGTGATAAAATGATTAGCAGCAATGAAATGTAATATAGAAACACACACAAAAACTGTCTAAAGAGGCAGCTGCCCTTGTCAGAGCTATCTATCATGTGCCAGTCCCAGAAGCGCAATGGCACCAATGGTATTTGCTCATGTTCTTCCTCCAGCATAACTTGTCAGGATATGATGTGCTAATCATTAATCAGTGTCAAAAGTTCTGTACGAGAGAGTTCCACCCAGAATGTGCTTACTCTCCTGGGCAAGGAAATGCTGTGTTCTACCACTCTCCCTTCTTCTGTCTAAGCACAACTGTTCCAGCTAGCCAGCGCCAGAGGAGCTGAAACCAGGGAGGGCATCTGCCTATTTTTAAGTCCTGGGTATCTAAAAGTGTGCCTCCTACTCTTTTTTGGGGGTAGCTGCCTGTGTAGTCAGTGGGGAGCTTTGACTAAATCACAATAGGAATTAAACAACTTCTACCTGTTTGGAACTTCACATCCGATAGAAATATCTCCAAATGCAAATTAAAGCTCTGTAATTTACAAAAGCTCATCTCATTTTATTTCCTCATTTATAAATATGCATCTCATTTCAAATGCATAGCCATTTTTACAGTATTATTTTATCACTTTGGTGATGATGAGACAGTTTCAGTTAAGTCATATGACTTACCCAAGATCATCAGCTTGAAAGGAAGGAGCAGGACCAGGTCCCAGATTCCATCCATCTCTTGTTTGACCATATTTTAACTGCCTCATTTAAGTAAGTTACAGGCTATATTAGTACAAGATTTTATGCCTAAAGAGTTGCCTTATCAAACATGACCAAAATCACAAGAATTGTGTCTTTCTCAATAGCTCAACAGATAGACAAAACACAGTTCACACTACTCTGAGGCCCTGTAATGCAGACAAATTGTCCCTTATTCAGTGTGGCCGTGGGACCTCTCAGTAGATTGGATCTTCATAGCCCTTTTATTCCAATGCAACTTCCAGTTTCACTGACTATCCTGAAAGCTGTGGTCATGTGACTGTAAGTGAGCAAGGCCTGGTCTCCACAAACTGAGCCTTGTGGTGGGGAGGAACTTCCTGGAGTGCCAAGGCATGACAAACCCAAATCAAGAAAAGGGGGTGGCTTTTTTTTTTTTTTTAACTGTTACTTTTCTCCCAGTGTATCAATGTAATTTACAAATATTATGATGCACGTTACTTGTCTGCCAAACTCTTAATTAAGCCAATTTTTAACCCACAGGATGCCTTTTCTTCAATGGAGACAGACACTGTAACATTTATCAAGCACCTACACAATTGAGCATCATGCTTCACGTTTGCCAATTCATTTTTGTCCTTCTTCACAATAACCATGTGGGACCAAGTTACACTCACTTTATGGAGGAGGAAGTTAAGAATAAGAAAAGGTAAGACATTTTCTCAATATTTAGTAAGTGAGAAAACCCATAATCAACACTAGAAATTATAACGGTTACAGTAACTCTTTGAATAAGCATAATAACTTTTCTTCCATAAATCTTTGTATATTTACTTCTTTTATTTGAAAAACCTCAGCCGGGTGCAGAGGCTAAAACACTAATCTCAGCACTTGGGAGGCCGAGGCAAGAGGATTGCCTGAACCCAGGGGTTCGAGCCTAGCCTGGGCAATTTGGTAAGACCTTGTCTCTACAATAAATCAAAAAATTAGCCGGGCATGGTGGCTCATGCTGTAGTTCCAGTTACTTGGAAGGCTGAATCGGAAGGATCGCCTGAGCCCAGCAGGTCGAGGCTGCAGTACCCGTGAGTGTGCCACTGTACTCCAGCCTGGGAGACACAGTGAGACTCCAACTCAAAAAGAAAAAAAAAGAAAATTCTTTCTTGGGGAAAGAAAATGGTGTTGTAAAATATTTTTGCTAAAGAAATATCTGGAATGAGGGGAAGTGACACATAGGTCATCATCATCAGATATTCCACCTGTGTCTATCATCGCAGTGGGAAAAGAAGTTCTAACTACAGAGTGGCTTCCAGGTCCGTCACATTGCATTTTCCTATGTTCCACACAGTTTAGGTTATGATTAAATAACTTCCACAAGAGCAAAAACCAACACAGAGAAAGGAAGCTCGTAACTGACATGTTAAAACTTGTTAAAAATGTCAAATCATAAGCATTATTTGATTATCCAGCTCGCAGTTAGGTAAATGGCCAACAGCTTTCTTAAATATCAACGTTAGGTCGAAGCTAAATAGCATGGGCATCTGTGATCACATAAGAATGTCTGGAAAATAATTATTTTTAGGATCTTTCATTCTGTAAAGAATAATATTTGCCAACTTAGTTACATGGAAACAATTGTTCTGGACACTATCATACGTAATCCAGATCTCTTATTCCTGGACACCTTATTCCTTAGCTGCTGGTAGCCTTGCTGGCAGAAAATATTCATGCTTTCAGTTCCTCCAAGGTCTGCTTGAGACAGCTGCAGGTCCCTTCAGTGAACAATGACTAATCAAAATGGAGGTGCAGCGCTCATGCTGCTCATCCTAACTCAGAAAGACACTTACATTGCCACTCAATTTTCAGCACTCCCTATGGGATGAAATGTCTGAGCACCCCCCTCAAAACTTCATCCTAACTCCACAATTCCCTCTTCCTAATCCTGTTTTCTTTCTTGGCTTCTCTTTCTTGGCTTTCCCTTCAAGGTGTTGATGCCACCTTCATTTCCTCCCACACCTGCACACTAATCTTCAATTCAGAATCTGTTTTTCTGAGCCAGTGATGAAGGAATAGGAGAGGAATACTTGGTACTCATCCTCTAGCAATTTAAAGAAGGCTTTCTCTTCCTCACCCAACTACTGCAAGTTGCTAACTCTTAGCATTATAATTGATGGACCTCACTTGGCAATAGTTCTTGGGCATAATGATGCTTCTTCCACTAACGTTTTACTCACTACTCATCACCCTTAGCACTGGGTGTCACTAAACGTCCATGCCTGTCTCATAGTTATATGGGCCTTAAAGACCAAAAAAAGTATAAATTCGAGACTATTTAATGATGATATCTTCTTCACAACATTCTTGTTGACTCTGCATCTATTCCCTCTTAGCAGGTCTCCTGTTAAGAAGTTTTCACTGCCTCTCCAAATAGCCCAGAGCCATCTTTACAGAAACATTCTCCTTTATCTCCTCCAAAATCATCTTCCCCTATAGAGGGGATTCTGCCTCTTTTTTCTTGGAGCACTCATATAAAGCAAAGCTATTTCTTTGATTTGTTGCAATTTTTTGACTACACCAAAGAATCTTCTAGTTTCCCTGAAAACCTCATCTAACCTCCAGTTTTTTTCAGTCTTTCCCCACAGGACTTAATTTTAAGACTCCTTCCCAACTGTGCAGCTCTCCTCTGTATGCCTCCCACTTTCTTATCTTTATTAAAATGTTGAATATAGTCATCATTAGTTTATTGTACAAGCATTTGGGTTTCTATTATATATAAGGCACCTTGTAGACCCTAGGAATAGAGTTCACAAGGAGTTCAGATTCCACAGTAAATTTAGGAAAATTTACTTTCCTTTCTGAAACTAATTTCCAGACCATTGTTACAAAGACATGTCAGTGTATTATTGTATTCTGCAACAGATAACCCCAATTTTTCTACACAAAATCTGTAATTTATCCCCTTCCATTTTAATTCCTCTAAGAGATTATTTCTTTCCTTATGTCCAGGCACAAAGAACTATTCCTAAATTACCATTAACCTAAATTTTATAACTTGGAAAGTGTCACATCAAGCAATTTGCTATCTACTTGCCCAGGTAATGGAGATTATTCTCTGCCAATCCTGATCCTCCCTGTTTTAATAACCACTGTCTTTAACAATCTGATGGAAATTGTTTCCCAGCTCTTATTCAAAATTCAAAACAGAATCCCTCTTTCATGAAAAGTAAATAAATTTATACATTGTTCCATCAAGTGTAACATGTATAGTTTACATGTATTTTAAAAACTTAGTGTCCTTTTAAATAAATATGTTGTTATACTGTATAATAAACAACACCTGTAAAATGCCAGATAATCAAAAACTTCTTCTACAAAAAATGTCCTATAAAGAAATTGACAACTTTCTCTAGCAAATAGCAGTTAGGTAGAAAACAATCCCCAGGACTGTTCTCTTGCCTCTTTTTCATTTTATTTTAGAAATCAAGTTTGATTCATAAAATTTTGAAGCTTAAAAGAATCTTCAAAGTCATCATTTTTAGGTGAGAATTTCTCTGGTGAAGCCCAGAGAAATTCAGTATTTGTTTACTACAGAGTATGTGTGGAGGAAGTGTGAACTTGAACTCTGGTTTCTAACCCTACCACTTCATTTCACGATCATTTCTTTCTTTGATTGTATTGAATCTTCAATTATTAAGATATGAACTTTTTTAGAAGAAGTTTCTGATTATCTGGCATTTTAAAGGTATTTAACTGAATATTAAGAATGTGAGAATTCATTGAAGCAGATAATTTGTTCTTTCTATTATGTTTGTTTTCTTTTATAACCTGTTTGGCAAGAAAAGCCTGTTTATGGAGTGGCACTTGATATACATAAAGTATGTAAGAGAACAATGGCTAAAAACATTTGCTGTGACTCAGATAAACCTGACTTCAAATCCCCACCTTATCACTTACTAGCTTCCTGACATTAGGAAGTCAATTAACTCCTTTAGGCCTTTGTTTCCTCATCCCTAAAACAGGGATAATAAAAGTACCTCCTTCATAGGCTTGTTCTTAGGATAAAATAAGTGAATATGTGTAATGTGCATAAAACTGCCCAACTCCTTAAGCGAACATTAGTGTCTACTGTTGCATTTGTTCTTGTCATCACTATTTCTAAAGTAAAATTTATTTTTCCATAATCTTCTCAAGTTCAGTTTTATTTATTTTTATTTTTTATTTTTTTGAGTTGGAGTCTCACTCTATCGCCTAGACGAGTGCAGTGGCCGCTCCCAGCCACCGCAGCTTCGACCTGCTGGGCTCCGGCAATCCTTCCGCCTCAACCTTCCAAGTAGCTGGAACTAGAGGCGCGCGCTGCCACACCCGGCTAATTTTTTGATTTATTGTAGAGATGAGGTCTCGCCAAGTTGCCCAGGTGGGTCTTGAACCCACAGGCTCAGGCAATCCACTCACCTCAGCCTCCCAAGGTGCGGGATTACAGGCTGAGTCGCCGAGCCCGGCTCAAGTTCAGTTTTAATTCTCACTCTTTCCAGTTGGTTACCATCCAGTCACCACCAACAAGTCAAGCAAAAGAGCTTAATCCAGGGGAAGAAGTGGGTATAAGAATTTGACTCTATTACTATGGGTAAATGTCCTCTATTACCGAAAAAACAAACATAGACATTAAACCAAACACACGGAACTGTAAAGCATGTGTGGGCATGTTATAATGGCTATAAAATTTCTTTGCCACACTTTAAATATTGTTTTATGAATAACTTAGAATTAAGACTTATAATTTAATTAAGAGTGCTTGCTTCAGCAGCACATATACTAAAATTGGAATTATGCAGAGAAGATTATCATGGCCCCTGCACAAGGATGACATGCAAATTAGTGAAGCATTTCATATTTTTACATTCTACTCATTACTATATGAAATGTACGCAAAGATAGACCACATCCTCGGCCATAAATTATGCATAAACAAACTCCACAAGATTGAAATACTACCATGCACCTTCTCAAACCACAGTGGAATAAAAATAAATATCAACACCAACAAAGTTCCTCCAAACCCACAAAGACATGGACACTAAACAGCATGATGCTGAACAACTCCTGAGTCAACACGGAAATCAAAGAAGAAATTAAAACATTCCTAGAAACAAATGAAAATGAAGAAATATCTTACCAAAATCTTTTGAATGCCATGAAAACAGTACTAAAAGGTGAATTCATATTTCTACAAACACATATGAAGAAAACGGAAAGATCACAAGTTAACAGCCTAAACAATCACCCAAGGAAGCTGGAAAAGCAAGACCACCAAAACCCTAACTTCAACAGAAGATTCCAGATCACCAAAATAAAAGCACAAATTCGGGACCTAGAAGACAAAAATATAATACAAAAAAAAATCAACGAAAAAAAAAGCTGGTTCTTTGAAAGGTTAAACAAGATTGACCGACCCCTAGCTAGACTGATCAAGAAAAAGAGAGGAAAAGCCCAAATAAACACAGTCAGAAATGCAAAAGATCAAGTCACAACTGAACCCGAAGAAAGACAAAAAATTATAAGAGATTACTATGTACACTTGTATGGAAACAAACTTGAAAACCTAAATGAAATGGAGGACTTTCTGACATCACACAACCTACCCAGTAAAAACAAGAAGAAACAGCGACCATAAATAGACCAATAGCAGCCCAGGAAATCAACTATGTCATAAGAAAACTACCCACAAAAAAAAAGCCCTGGACCAAATGGCTTTCTAGAAGAATTCTACAAAACATACACAAAGGAGCTGATAACCATCCTATTGAAAGTATTCCAGGCAACTGAGAAAGATGGAACTCTCCCCAAACATTTTATGAAACTCACATCACATTGATACCCAAACCAGGTAAAGATCCAAAAAAGAAAGAGAACTACAGGCCAATATCCTTGATGAACATAGATGCTAAAATTCTCAACAAGATTCTAGCAAACTGGATCCAATAACACATCTCAAAAATCATCCACCATGACCAATAATCTCTGGGAGGCAGGGCTGGTTCAACATCCACAAGACCATAAACATAATTAAGTACATCAACAGATGAAAAAACAAAAGCCACATGATTAAATCATTACACACAGAAAGAGCTTTCAATAAAATCTAGCACCTCTTCTTGATAAAAACCCTCAAACATCTAGGCATAGATGGAACATACCTCATAATAGTAAGAGGCAGCTACAAGAAACCAACAGCCAACATACTGCTAAACAGACAGAAACTGGAACAATTTCCCCTGAAAACCTGAGCAAGACAAGGATACCCACTCTCACTGAAAGTCCTAGCTAGAGTAATCAGACAAGAGAAGGAAATCAGGAGTATCCAAATAGGAAAAGAAGTTAAGTTATCCCTCTTTGCAGACAACATGATTCTACACCTCGAAAATCCAAAAGAATCTGTGGTGGTAGCACACGCCTGTAGTTCCAGCTACTTGGAAGGCTGAGGCGGAAGGATCGCCGGAGCCCAGCAGGTCGAGGCTGCGGTGGCCGGGAGTGGCCACTCCAGTCAGGGCGACAGAGTGAGACTCCAACTAAAAAACAACA